>JAKCPI010000299.1:0-10149 GCA_023213315.1 Euborellia annulipes | reverse complement strand
GCGTATTGAAATGCTAAATTTCCCAATACTAAGGTGCGCGTCTCGAAAAGCCGTTAGAAGACGATTCAGTACCTAGTTACTCTAGGCGGCAAGAGATGGCGTTAGTTTTTCCCATAGGAATGTAAGGGATTTATTCCATTTAATTTGAAAGATTCCAGCTAATTAATTAAGGGTAGAAAATTAATTATTTTTTAACCCAATGATTACTAATTTAATTATCTATAAGATATAGAGCGAATTTTTTAAAAATATCTTTTATTTAATGCGATTAATCAAAAAAAAAATTTATTTTTTCGAAAATCAAAAAAAGGGCTTCTATAAGTTGTAGATATTTTAAATAGCTTTAATTTAAAAAAAATAGAGAAAAAAGATAGCTTCAAAATTGTGGCCGCTGGAATCTCCCAAAATTAGCACCCGCGGTACTTATTGGAATGAATTCCCGAGTCAAAAAACAAATTCTAGTTTTAACCTCAGAAGCCTCAATTCCTTTGATGTTTTAATTTGCCGCTCAGAAAGTAATTCTACTTTAACACTCAAAACCCTCATTGAAGATTATGAGGTTTATATATGAATTACCGATTGATTTGAAATCCTAACTATAACCTTGAAACTCTCATGTATCGGAAAGTTGTAACTGGAACTTAGAAAAAAGTTGTTGAAAATTTATGGTTCAGGGAAAAAATATTTATTTGCTATTTATAAGTTACCACATGAGGGTGACATTTTAGATTTGTTTAGTTTTAAAACAAACAATATTGTTAATAAAATCATATTTATATAATATTACTAATTAAGATGTAACGCTGGAATTTTTGGTAAGTTATTTGGGTCCCCCTAGGGGAGTGTGAAGCCACATTTTGCAAGCAAAAAAAAGTTGTGCTTCCCGCGTAATACGTGAAAAACTGAAAAATTCTTGGACTTTTTCCAGTTTTTTCAGTTCAATTCAAAAACTATGGACTTTTTGACATTAGTTGCTTATACTACTTTGCAAGTATATTAAATTTGAAACAATTCAAGCAACCCACAGTTCCGTATCTCTAATAGTTTTTGAGATATGATGATTGAAATATTTAGAAGGTTTTCACAAATGTTACTATTTTCAGTTTTGCTTATATTTAACGCCGAATATTGGCTTAACCGCACATGCTTAGAGAAAAGTTGTGACAAATTGAGTTTTAGCACATTTAATCACCATTCATTTGAGCGCAGTACGGGGTCAGTAACCCTTATAGTTCTCTTGTAATCGTATCAGCAAACCTGAAAATTGTAACATTTGTGAAAAGCATGTAAATTTTTCAATCATCATATCTCAAAAACTATTAGAGATACAAAGCTGATTCAAATTTAATATACTTTCAAAATGATATAAGCCACTAATGTCAAAAAGTCCATAGTTTTTGAATTGAACTGAGAAAACTGAAAAAAGTCCAAAAATTTTGCAGTTTTTCACTTATTACGCGGGAAGCACAACTTTTTTTTTGCTTGCAAAATGTGGTTTCACACTCTCCTAAGGGGACCCAAATAACTTACCAAAAATGCAAATGCGTTACATCGCGTTTTCGAATTTAGGCCATTTTTTGCACCATTTGACTGGCCTATGCTTTCAGTCAGGTGAGACAGAGATTGGAGATTGGGATAGTCATGATATAATTATACAATAATTACTATTGGAAGCAAAATTAACACCAATTGTTATAAATTGAGCAGTGTGATATAATGTTTCAGAGATGGCTATTGCTGAACAAAGGGAATATGAACTTGTTAAATTGAAATAAAGAGGCTGCGATTGTTTTTAATCTCTTGTAAAGGCATTAATGGGAAAATACTTTAATCCACGACTTGAGTACTGCAAATGATTCTTCTTTATTGTTGACATTGTGTGAGTTTATCATTGAGTGTGTCCTGTTAAGGCAACTGCCGCTAGTGCTCGTGAAAGTGCGACACTGTAGGTCCTCTGAATTTTCAAAGTTGTAAAGTTCTTTTTGAAATACCCTGCATATAAATATACTCTCCTTCCGGGAATATCGAATTCTTGTACCCGAAAATTGCGAACCACAACAAAGAAGAGAGTTGTTCTAAGGTTAAATCTAATCATCTTCTCACATTCCTCGCCAGGGTGCCCTAAATTTTCATCTAAATAGAGTGTTTTGTATTTTTAGTTAAATAAACTGGATAATCGGTTAATGATTCGATCATCGGCTTTTATGGGAGCAAATCCTTGCACGGAGCATCGCCTCTTCTTGGGTTTGTTTTGTGAGGTGTTCGTAGTATTTGTTAACCCAATATTCACAGAAATAAAATTGGAATTTAGGTCAACTTATTGTAAACATATCTTCTATTTTATAAAAAATGGAAATTTCAATATCGCCTTGCAATTATTTTTATTTTTTTTCTATAAATTTAATAAAAAATATTTGATTTCAGATTCGAACCGTAGTTTATTTGTATAAGATAAGATATAGACACTGTGAAAGCTTTAACTCTCCTATAAATTTATTTATTATTATTTTTTTCCCTTCTCTCTATTTTAATTTCTTCATCTATGTTCACTGTACATTGTACAGCATATCTTATTAAATATTTCTAAGCTTCCTTTTGTTAAAAAAAAAATAACTTGTCACTTTTGGAAACGATAAAGTCAACGTAATTTGTATTCACTACAGTACGCTTAATTATTTTTATATAAATATATTTTTAAAATAAATAATACTTATAATAATAAAAAAGTTTATGTACAGAATATATTTTGTAAATTAAAAAAAAAAGAAATTATTAAGAAATTGCAATTGAATTATTAAGTTAACGTTTCGGTGACAAATCATGATCTTCTTCGGAAAAATATAAATTTAAATACACTGCGCGTCAAAAATAGTGGAACATTTTTGTTTCTTCTTAAAAAAACCTATTCTTTTAATTATTAATCATTTAATATGAAATATTTTTTTTTTTTTTTTTTTTTTTTTAAACATTCACACTTTTTTCTCATTCACACTCACACTCACACACACATTCACACAGTCTTTTCGGCAACTTAGGCCATTTAAGACTTTGACGATAACCGTTATGAATATTAATTATTATTTGGGGTCCAGGCATTCTTATTTAAGTCATTTGGTATCCAAATGCCTTAAATAAAATTATCGGACTACCTGGGGTCCGAACCCGCGACGTTCGGTATAGAAGGTAGGCACGCTACCAACTACACCAAGCCCCGTGGGCAATATGAAATATTCTATAAATTTCTAAGTAAATTTAACACAAATCCATATCATTTTAATCAATTTAATAAAATTTAAATAAAATAAAGAAAAATATGTCGATTTTCAATTTGAGGGACAAATCAACACAATCTCAATATGTGTTGTTGGATATTATTTAAAAATTTTGTTTTTATAAGAATTTCCAATAAAATGAATCCAATACTTTCTCTCTCTATATATTAACATATATATAGAGGTAAGAGAAAGTAATAGCAATAGAAAAACTGAAATGGAAAGATTATTGTAAAATTTTAGAAATTTGGCGTTAATAAAAATTAGTAACCGACCGAATATTCGGTTTCGGTTACGGTTTCGGCCAATTTCGGCCAAAAATCCTGGTTTCGGCCGGCCGAAACCTGAGACTCAAAATGATTTGCACTTGAGGGAGAAAAAAATTTTCGGTCCTGTGGAAAGGGGAAAAAAATTTATTCTCCCTAAAAACAGGTAAAATGATTTTCAATGATATGTATAGGAAATACAAGTTTCAGTTTCGGCCGAAACTAAGATTGAGGCCGAAATTCGGTTTCGGCTGAAAATCTTGTTTCGGTTGGACCCTAATAAAAAAAATTTCGACATTTTTCTCTTTGTTTTATTTAAATTGTATTAAATTGATTAAAATGATATTGATTTGTGTTAAATTTACTTAGAAATGTATAAGATATTTCAAATGTTTAATAAATTACAGTATCATTAAGCAGGGCCGGATCTAGGGGGGGGGCAGTGGGGGCACGTGCCCCAGGCGGTAGATATCAGGGGGCGGCAATTAAAGAAAGATTTACTAAAAAAAAAGGTAAAATGATATGAATTTTGTATAGAAAATTTTAAGGAGGGGGCGGAAAATTAAATTTTGCCCCCCCCCTAAAAAATCTCTCGTCATTAAGATAGATTAGAATAGGTCTTCTTAAGAAGACACAAAGTATTGCACTATTTTTGACGAGCAATGAAAAAGAAAAAAAAAAATTATTTCAATTAATTTTAGTGAATGAAGAAGAGCTTGAATTTAAATTATTAAATTGTGCACTGGGGAAGAAATTCACTCCAGAAGGCTTTGATAGAAATCAAGTAGATTGGCATTATTCCTGAAGAAGTTCTCTATTGGTAACCGAAATGTCGACTCTATATTAAAATAAAATGAATTTTCTTTCTCTGACCTTTTGACTAATCAGGTAAGAGGATATCTAATGGGAATTTATGATAAATTTTATTTGCAAACTTTTTAAATAGTTTGCCAATAGTTTCCTCCAAGACAGGTTTAATTTCTTCCGCTACATTTTTCCAATTATCATTTAAAAATAAATTCATCGCCTGACCTAAAAAAAGTTAGAAATTTAGTTTTAGTTTAAGAATAAAATATAAATTTTTTTTACCTAATTCTTCATCCCCGTCAAAGAGATCGTGCAAAAAGACTTGAGCCTCGCCAATATCGAAATCAACGAAAAAATCGTTAACGTGAAAGTAGACAAGTCCATTTCGACGACGTTTCTCGCCCTGGATCGTGCAAGTCGCCTCAATATCAGCTGGAAAAAAGGCGAAAGAATTAAAACTTGTTAAAAGATAATTTAATTTAGCATAATATGACAAAAAACTTATTAGATAAAGGGCCACTTCCGGGTGAAGAAGTATTTACTCCAAAAGTTGAGACAGATCTACGATTTTAATGAAAGAAATTCAAATTTAATCGATCGTGTTGATTGTGTTTTTAAGATGTTTAAACACACAGGACAGACATAATTATAAATTTTTTTTGACGTGATAGGTGTATACAGAGGTCCAGATGTATACTCTGGGCGCCTGGGTCTGATGAGTGCGTTGCAAACATTTACAGTTTCGGTTTTGAACAAACCATCATCAGGCCTAAAATACATAAAGATTCAACATGAAAACCAATCAACACATTAATGTCATTACATTATTACGTTATATAAATCATCTTTGTACAAATATGTTTAATACATAGTTAATCATTAATTAAATATTACATTCTTTTTATTTATAATTTTCAAATTTTTAACATATAAAATTTTCATTGATTTTATACAAATAGAATTTATTTTCAATAATAATAATTTTTAATAAATTGTGTATATCACTGAAAAACAATAAAGTCAATGAAAATTTTGAATCATTTTAATTCTAAGGACCAAAAAATAAATACTTTTGCGTTTTAAGTATTTATTTTTTGGCCGACCGTCCTTAAAATAAAATTGATTTTCCTTACGGCCATCAACAAACAATTCGAAAATATTGAATGTTAAAATATATTAAACATATTTGTACAAGGAAGATTTAAACTAATCTACTGACGATAATGTGTTGATTAATTTTCATGTTGAATTCTTATGTAGTTTAGGCCTGATGATGGTTTGTTCGAAACCGAAACTGTAAATGTTTTCAACAACGCAGACCTGAATAAAAAAACTTTCCGCATTAAATATTTATTTTATAAAAAATTCCGAAGATAGGAATATTTTCATAAAAGTAAACCTTCAAGCAAAGCCAAGTTTAAAAACTATTAAGAATACTTACTAAAATTCCCCTCGCCGAATCCATCCCCTTGAATGGGCAACATTAAAATTCGCCCCTCCAATTTGTAATTGCTCGTCATATGAAGAAAAGGCAGCCAGAGTTTGATACGCACCCGATCTTTTTTAAGTGACACTCTAGAGAGCAAATTAAAAATATAAAATCTTGCAAATCACTTCCGAAGATGACAATCAATTGTTGAAACTTATGACGTAGTGTTTTTGATTTTGATTATAGGCTAAATAATGTTTCAACTAGAGCCTACGGGAATAGAGTAGGAATTGTCAATCACAAAAATACGATTAAAATCATAGGCGCCGGAACTGGGGGGCAAGGGTATATTGCCCGTCCCCGGCATCCTATAGGAGGGGGCAGAGGGGGCAATATGCCTTCTTTTATTTCATTTATTTTTAAAAATGATACATTTTTACTTTTGAAAAATAAAATCTTTTAAATTAAAAAAAATTAAAAGAGTAAGAAATTCATTTTTTTCCAAAATATTCTATATAGACCCTATAGTCCAGTCAAAATAGACTAAATTATGATTCCAGTTTGCATTAATTCCCAACAAGCTGGATTTTTGTGCAGGTCTTGAATACGTCATTACAAATGATACGTCAAAAGTCCCCATCGATCCCGCTTGTGCGTTGTTTTTTATTCGAGGTCAAAGGTCACAAATTTGCGTTTTTTGCGTATATCTCTGAAACAACGAGAGCTATCGAAAAATGGTTTAGACAAAGTTTGTAGATCGTAAAATTGTCTACAAAAAAATATCTCAACACTTTTTCTTCTACGGCGCACTGTTCTCGAATTATGGCTATTTTTAACATAGAAAATACGAATATACCAGTATGCATCATCGGGTTAACCATTTGAATACAAAATATTAGAACATAGTTTTATTTGCCCCATGCACACAAGTACGTGAAAAATATACAATTCTGAGTGAGTCATCGTCCGTCCCTAATTATATTGGGCGGTTGGCCTTGAGAAACATCTGCCTGCGACACTCCATTTTTCGGGTCGAAACCTATTTATACCTGCTTTCCGAAGGACATAGCTCTAGTAAATGCAGTCAGTTTTGAACGGTTTTTCGTAGTGAATAGACGTGTTTGTGCATTATATTCTCTTTTTAAACAGTGCCGTTACAAAATTTTGTAAAAATGTCAGAAGTTTGCTTTATTTGCAATGAATCTTTGACTGAAGGTGAAATTGTGGTTGTTGATCGTGGGCTAAAGACTTTAATGGATTCAAGTACTGAAAGGGGTGATGGGTTCGATGAATATTTGAAGGACAAAACATCTGTAACGATACATAAGCAGTGTCGTAAAGCATACACCCGGAAGAGCAGCATCTAACAAGTAAGTCAAAGATTCTGGAATATCACTATTGATATCTTCGAACATCTGAGTAGGTGGAGGATAATCATCAGTGTCAAACACTATCGACTGAATATCTTCGTACTCTAGTACGAGGAGGACTAATCCCAGATGTGGTAGCTATCTCCGCCTCACGCTGTCTTTTAGCTGCAGCGATGCTGCTCTTCCGGGTGTATGCTTTACGACACTGCTTATGTATCTTTACAGATGTTTTGTCCTTCAAATATTCATCGAACCCATCACCCCTTTCAGTACTTGAATCCATTAAAGTCTTTAGCCCACGATCAACAACCACAATTTCACCTTCAGTCAAAGATTCATTGCAAATAAAGCAAACTTCTGACATTTTTACAAAATTTTGTAACGGCACTGTTTAAAAAGAGAATATAATGCACAAACACGTCTATTCACTACGAAAAACCGTTCAAAACTGACTGCATTTACTAGAGCTATGTCCTTCGGAAAGCAGGTATAAATAGGTTTCGACCCGAAAAATGGAGTGTCGCAGGCAGATGTTTCTCAAGGCCAACCGCCCAATATAATTAGGGACGGACGATGACTCACTCAGAATTGTATATTTTTCACGTACTTGTGTGCATGGGGCAAATAAAACTATGTTCTAATATTTTGTATTCAAATGGTTAACCCGATGATGCATACTGGCCACGTATGAGTGTCTATTCGTATTTTCTATGTTAAAAATAGCCATAATTCGAGAACAGTGCGCCGTAGAAGAAAAAGTGTTGAGATATTTTTTGTAGACAATTTTACGATCTACAAACTTTGTCTAAACCATTTTTCGATAGCTCTCGTTGTTTCAGAGATATACGCAAAAAACGCAAATTTGTGACCTTTGACCTCGAATAAAAAACAACGCACAAGCGGGATCGATGGGGACTTTTGACGTATCATTTGTAATGACGTATTCAAGACCTGCACAAAAATCCAGCTTGTTGGGAATTAATGCAAACTGGAATGTCTATTTTGACTGGACTACTATTGTATTTCTAATTTCTAAAAACATTTTATATTGAATTAAAGGTGAAAATTAAAAATATTTATTTCCTTCAAATAGTATAAATATAGCCTAAAAAAATTTTTGATAAAATCACTAGCAAATTTTTTAAAATTTTAATTTTATTAAAATTGTGATTTTATTTAAAATTTTTAAAGCTTTATAGTAGATTTGTTTTTGTTTTATACTATTTGAACATATTAAATTATTTTAATTTTCTAAAAAAATTTTTTGCCCCCCCCCCCCGATTCAAATTCGTTCCGGGCCCCTGATTAAAATTAATGCGATTTTTTTAAATTTACCTATTTTAATATATAAAAAAAGAGAGCAATATTGAACCTGTCGTCCCTGGCCTTAGAAAAGAACTTTCACTAGAGCCGAGAGCTATCTATAGCCCTGAGAGAGAAAACAATTGCAGTTAAGTCATAATGGGTTAGGCTTAGAGTTGGATACAATCAATTTATATTTTAGAAATTTATTTCCTTTTTCTCTCTCAATTTATTTGTAAATATTTCGGCATTGAGCTCAATTTTTTTCTCAATTAGCCTATTTTATATAAATTTGACATTCTCTCTCAAAAATTCATCAGCAGCTGAGAGGGAAATTAAAATACCAGATATCAGAAAGCTTACTAGCCAGTGGTAGGCCTTCTTGAACCACCCCCCTCCCCCCAACCCAAGGGATAAATCCTAGTTGAGACACTGAAATATAATAATATTTGACATGAAGTAGGAATTGCTCTAGATCTATTGCTGTTGTCATTTTAAGGTTGAGAGGGAAACAACAGATTTTATCAAAAGACGCTGGCCTGAAGTATCAACAGTGGCGTCATTTGGGCGTGGGGGGTACGTAACTTAAATATAAAATTGCAATCTCGTAAGACTTTTCGTTCATTTTTTTACAGTCTCACTCACACAGACACATACTTTCACGTATGACCAGGTACAGTCTAAATGTTGGGTCAAAAAAGAAAATGATGTCCACTTTTTTTTTTTTTTATTTAAGGCGGAATAGGAGCGAAGGTGTTACGCATGTTTTCCCGCTAAGGTGGCGCAGTGTGTCATAAAAAGTAAGCCCAAAAAATCAAGTAATTCAAAAATTTGCCAAGAGATGTCATAATGGTAGCTAATAATATTTAATGCATTTGGTTGAATTTCATTGATCTTTTAACAATAAATATTTTATAAATGTTATTGTACATTATGTATCTTTTATAAAAGCATAAAAATATTGAAATATAGGCCAGATATAGGCTAATACTAGATCGTCTGTTAGACTAGCCTGCCATCTATTGCAAGAATGCTGAACTAATTTGACAGTTGGTTTTTAAATAAATCATCTAAGCTTATTTTAAAAATTTCTTAATTAATATGGGATTATAAATTTATTTTTAAATTAAAAAAAAAATTAAAGAATATTGGGTTTTTTGTATTTGCTTGATAACAAAAAAATTAATTTCCTTAATTTTTTAATAAGTCATTAAAAATATTATAGCTCGATGTCTCAATAATCTCTTATGAATTTAATTCATTAAAAAAACCGAAGAAAAATTCCTTATAATAGTTTAGTTCTTTTCAAAGTACGTTTAGACGCCGCTTCTGAACCCCCTTAAGGTTTTTTCGGCATCTAAGACCCCATCCCTATTTATTTCAAATGATTTGTATAGACATTCCATTAGAAAAATAAAAAAATTACCCTAAATTTTACGGCGGCGCGCCCGCTCGAAGGTTAAAACAAAATTTGGGATTGATGATGATGTCAAACATTGTGTTTATTAAAGCTTTTGTGGTTTGAAATATTATTATTAGGAGAATTTTTAATTATAGACCACATTTTTGTATTAAATATTTATTAAAAATATATAAATACTGTACAACGTTTCAACTGCTTATTCTGCAGCCGTTATCAAGCACTGTGCACTTGCTCCGACTCAAGTGATAACGGCTGCAGAATAAGCAGTTGAAACGTTGTA
>JAKCPI010000297.1:0-132567 GCA_023213315.1 Euborellia annulipes | reverse complement strand
TAAATATTAAGAACTACTAAGCAATAAGATATATTAAATCTTTTCTTATAGTACTAAATAATACTTCTCTGTAATAGACATTATAGGGGAATTAATAATAAATATAAATGCAGAAATAGGAAAGGGAGATTTCAAACGAAATTGAAGCTTTTATAAATCGTCAGTTTAAAAAATTGGATCTCGCAAATTCTCTCTCTCTCTCTCTCTCTCTCTCTCTTAATAAAGGCAATTCAATTCTCTTTCTCTATATACTATATAAATTTGTTAACAAATTCAAACACAGGGCAATCAAACATATATTCCAATCAGAACGAAGAAAATTATCTAAATATGGCAAGCATAGCTCAGGTATCACAGCTTGTCTTACATTATAGATGAAATTATTCAGTCATATTTATCAGGGGCGTATATAGAAATTTTTTTCGGGGGGGGGGCCCAAACTCAAAAATTTTTCTGCGGAAAATTTTTTTTTTTTAAGAAACTATATTTTTTTTCACACGAAATTTTTTGCGGAACATTTTTTCTTTTGTGGAACCAAAGTTTTCCGTCCTGCGGAAAAATTTGTTGTGCTGATGTCTGTATATCCCTATATATGTATATGTGTTTGGGAAATTTCGGGGGGGGGGGGGGGCCCGGGCCCCCCCCCCCCCTTATCCCCTCCTTTTTTTTTTTTTAACCTTTTTGATATCCAAATGATTTAATAAATATTCACCGGACTGCCTGGGACCCGAACCCGCACCCCACCCATGGCTTTGAGATATCAATATTGGCATTTCTCAGTCACGGGGAGGCGAGACTATTTGATGGCATTTCACATAAGATTAAATTCTAATCCAGTGGTTACCAACCCGTGGGCCGCGGGATTATTGGAACTGGGCCGCGGATGTCTAAGAAATGATAAAAATTATATAGAGTATATATAGGTTATATACATATACTGGGCCTCAGCGTTTTTTTACGGAACGTGGTGGGCCGCACATCAAAAAAGGTTGGAAACCACTGTTCTAATCTCTTCAAAATACAACACATTATAAGCGTAATTTGAGAGATATTTATTTATTAAAGTATATTTAAAAAATTTTCAACAAGAGGCTAAGGTAGTGAGTTTGTATTGGAATCAAAAAGATATTTATAAGTTAGGTAGCCCGACGGCGTTTTTAAAATAATTTGATCAAGCGTTTTTAGATAACCGCACAGAGAGGGAATACCGCTGCGATTTTCGAACGAAATTATATTCCTGCACCCCCTTAATAGACGCTTTACAAAATAAAAAGATTTCATGGCTCCTATAGTTTCTAAGATATTTTCTTTTGCTACGGAGGAAGAACAGACGATTAATAATTAAATTATATAAAAAATTTTTGATGCGGAGACAAAAAAATTCCAAGACATAGGCAGCCAAAAATATTTATTTTATTATGCCGTTCCAGGTTGACGTTTCGGTCACTGATCTAGATCATCTTCAGAGCCGGGATATAAAACAAAAAGTAGAAAATTTATAATCACTTTCTATAGAAACCAAATGAGTTGTGGTGATAGAGAAAGAAACTCTTGTATCTTTTAACTATCTCTGACCTCTATATATATTAATATATAGAAAGAGAAAGTATTGGATTCATGTCAAAAGTTCGATGTCGAGATTTTGATGGATATACACGTTTTGAGGTCTCCTGGATCCAAAAAAGTGGTTTTCGCGACATGGTCTGTCTGTGTGTTTGTGAACAAAATATCTCAAGAACGAAAAGAGCTAGGAGGTTGAATTTTTTATTTAAGGTAAGCACCCCACTGGCAAGTGACATGAAGCTTTTGAACAAAAGCGGCCAAAAAGTACTACCACTTTACTGATGTAATTTTTCAGTTTTTTTTTTTTCTCAAAATTCGCTCCAACGATTTTGATTAAAATTCAAAAATTATTTATTTTTTAGACGCAATTTAAAATGTATATTGAAATCTTTTGAAACACACTTTATTCTTGTACTTCATAGGATAGATTGGAGAAATGGTTACCATGGTAACAAAATATTCCCCAACTTAAAAATTTTTCTTGAATTTTTTTAATATAATTAAATATATTTCGACACAAAAAATTCTGGTGTGACAAGCACAGAACACAACTTGCTCTTACCAAAGGAAAGAGGAAGTTGTGTGCTGTGCGACCAGTCACGCCAGATTTTTTTCTTAAAATGAATAAAAACAGATTTTTATGGGACCAGATGGCTTAAATAGAAATGCCTGAACCTCCAAATTGATATATTAATTACAACGGTTATCGTCAAAGTCTTAAATGGCCTGAGTTGCCGAAAAGACTGTGTGAATGTGTGTGTGTGTGTGAGTGTGAATGAGAAAAAGTGTGAATATTTTAAAAGTAAAAAAATAAAAATAAAATAAGATTTTTATGGGATTTTTTATATGACTTTATCTCAATATTTTATAATGAAAATATGTTTGCCATATTTTTAATTAAATTTTGTATTAATACAATTTCATCTTTTTTTATGATTAATATCTTATAATTAAATGTCAACTTGGAGTAAATTTTATGTCGAAAGGGCTGGAATAAATTTAATAGAATTTGTCTCTATTGTCAATGTATCATTGACGATTAAAGAATACATATAGCACCCTTAGGATATGTGCTAGTACTTTTTTTCAACGACAATAAATTATTTTTAAGATCCACTTGAAATAATACAGACACGTATGAAGACCATATCTCATTTATCAAAATAAAATATTTGCATTCTATGTGCGAATGTTATTTTGACTATCTATCATTTTTATTAATTTAACTGATTTAAATATGAAAATCTTTCACTGCTTAATTTTGATTTTTCATTAACAAATCAATATTTTCGTTTTTATGGTTTGAATATTGATCTCGCAAGCACATTGAGTGTCGAGAACAGTGCTGATAGGCCACCAGCTTCTCGTACATGAGCAGCTGACTGTATCTTGTGTGTCGGGCTGCTTTAAATGACTTAGGCCATCATGCATTTACTCTTTAAAATGAATATATCAATTGGGGGTCCAGGCATTCTTATTTAAGATTTTTAAACTTATTTTAACCGAAGTTTTATTCAACAAAATTGTTTCTCTTTCCTAACAATTTCTTGGTGTTTTGTTTATTCATGAATTTTTCCATTCTTTTCGATTTATAAAAGCTATTTTATTTCAAAAGCCAACTATTTGTTTTATCACTTGTTAAGCATATCAGCCATAATAAAACTGGTCTCTTTTTCTAATACAGCTTTCATTTATTTTTTATTTATTATAAAAAATCTATCAAGATTTGTTATTATTTCATAAAATCCTTATTTAATTAAACCAATCGATTATACTCTTTCTGAGTCATTATTTTATTACATTTCTTCGACCATAGCTACATCTTTTGTGCCAGAGAAAAGGGATTTTTTTTTTAATTCAAACAAAATAATTCAAGTATAATATTAAAAACTTGCTTTTTGAGATGAATTCAGCAGTTTACAAGTAACAGTCAGTTTTGATAATATATTTATTGAACATAGTTCATGTTATATGGTGTCAAGCTTTATTCTCTTTATTATACGTATATATATAAATGTGTAGGAGATTTTTTTGATTCCCCCGAGGGACGTCATCTGTCTCTCTCAGATTGGTTTTATTTTGTGATTTATTTTTGTCCGAATCATCCAATAGCAATGTAATGCATATCAAGAACCATTGAATTCAATCGGAATGAATTTCAAATTGACATGAATGAAATATATATTTGACTTGAGAACATATTTCAAATTATATTAAGAACTCTTGAAAAAGAATTCCCTTTTGTTTCAATTTAATTTATTATTCTTCATTTTTAATTTGACTACTAATTATTGTAGAAATAAAAAAAGAAAATTATACTTATTATAATTTATGGGAGGGCACAATGCACTCTGAAAACTTTTTAAAATGAAAATAATACTTTTTATAGAGTGTATGGATACTATATAAAAAGCGCTAGCCACTCACTTCCGTTGTCTGTGTCTGTTTACCACTCTCTCATTGGTCAGTTTACTCTCCTACATGAATGTAAAACTATATGTCTATATATTATCATAAATAGGTAAGAGAAAGTTAAAATGAGTAGGCCTACGTCAAAAAAACACTTTAAGAACAATTATCAACAATTCTTTGTTTTGCTATAGAATTTTACTTGAAAATAACAAACAATACGGAAAATTCAGGCCATTAATTTATTCCTTAGACATTGAAAAAGCGACATACAAATGGACGAAACATCGACAAACAAATTAATCCTGAAGACAGAAACGAACAATTCCGTAAAGGATTTGAGTACAAATGCAAAGTTGGGGATAAATATTTAATTCCGTGTTGGAATATGATAATGGCATTCTTGTTCTAAGTTGATGAATATTAAAACAGAGAGAGAGAGAGAGAAAAGGGGAGGGCTTTTCTCTCGTCATTTGAACTGAAGACAGATGAATAGGATCGCAGGTATGCTAAGTAGCACCTCCCCTTACTCGTTAATTTGTTATTAATCAAACACAAGTACGACTTGACAAAGGGATTCCAAATTTCCTATTCATCATTGGCAAATTATACACGCCCTCAACTCCAAGAGACTTTTTTAAAATAATAATCAAATTTATTTTAAAATAGGCCTTAATTGGGTTAAAAAGCAAACTCATCGAGTGGTTAAAAATTTATATTTTCCTAATAAGGGTAGTGGATGGCAGCCAGGAAAAATAAAATCAATTTCTATCAGATTTTTCTTTATTTGATTGTCAACCTTGGCGACCTTCCTCAGGACCTATGATCAATTCATAAATAATTATAATAAAAAATATTAACAAAGACAATCATTTCTTCTTTTCATTTTCCCTCTATACTCACCATCAATCGTCAAAAAAAAAAATTTATTAACAAAAATTGAAATTGTATTATTTCATGCGCGATTTCAATTTTTGTTAAAAATAATACGTCCATCTGTATTTGTTTGACAATTGATTGTGATTATACAGAAAAAATGAAAAGGATAAATGATTGTCTTTGTTAATATTTTTATTATAATTATTTATGTATTGATAGTAATACAAATACAATAGGTCCCGAAGCGTCGACAATCAAATAAAGAAAAATCTGATAGAAATTGATTTTATTTTTATCTGATTTTTTTTTCCTGGCTGCCATCCACTATCCTTATTAAGTTAAACTGCCATATTCTTCATTATCTTTATAATTTCCATTGTGACAAAAAAATCTCGGATGGAGCAGGGAAATTGAGCGATCCGGGTGTTTAGCTCCCTCCCCCCAAATGAATAAATTTTAAAAATCCTATAAAAATTTTTTTTATAATTTCTTCGATTAAAATTTTATTTTATTTATTTTTTCGGGGGAGCGAGGGAGGATTTGGGCCTTGGCTACGGCCCTGTTTATAATATTGGCTATGAATCAATGTATTTATTTCTAAGTCTTTTCGGCATATAGACTTTAACGTTACACATTATTTTAGATACGATATATTAGAGGATCCAGGCACATTTATGTTATACCCTTTGGTATCCAAATGATTTAAATAAATTCATCGGACTGCCTGGAATCCAACCCGCGCCCAATGGCTTCAAGACTATCAATATTGAAATTTGTCAACACCTCTAATCTTTCAATTTGTTTACAATTCAATTGAAACAAAGGTCTCGCTTGGGACTGGATGTGAACCCTTGACCTTTGGCGAAACAATTTATTGAAACATACAATTAATAATTAGTACTGGCATAAATTGTGATTTGTTTGAATTATAAATAATATAGTAATACAAATTAACTATAAGAAATTTCAACGTTCGCACAAGTTAGCGTTTGCTTTTCAATATGAATACACCACCCGATAGCAGCTGCAGAAATAGTGGCCGAAACTTATAGTTAATTTTGAATTATTAACTAAAATAAACCACGATTAATGTCAAAAATATATTTTCTTGCTAATAATAACAATTGTGAAATCTTAAGTCATTTAATCAAGTTTTTATTAAGTACAATATCCGAAAAAAGCATGCAACGCAACCTTATTTAACAAGTTCTGTAATCTCTTTGATATCACTATCATCGCTAAACCCAAGGATTTGAACTAGTCTGGAATAAAAGAAAAAAAAAAAAAAAACTCCCTCATTCTACTTATTCTCACAATCTAAGATCTAAATATTTACTGTTTGGATTTGCTTTCACTATTACAAAATTTCATCTGATTGTCTTTAAAAAAAATACAGGGCTAAAAACTGATTAAGGAATCTTAGAATATTCATTTTTTTTTTTATAACTACATAAACTTTTTGTCTATGAATATGGCTGTAGCCAAAAAAATCTTCTCATTTCAGTTTCCGAGTTATATCCTAGGGTTGAGAGATTCTCTTTGAGATATAAGAAACCTCTCCGCAAATGACCATTGGATCTCAGAGAAAAGTCAACGAGAGGAAAAAATAAATAGGGAATATAAAAGAAAAAACTCATCATCATCATGGCCTGTTTTTTTTTTTTTTTTTTAAATAAAAAGAATTGAAAAGTCTAGCAAAATATGATAAGAATATCGCAGAATTCATTTTATAAATTTCCTTAACGAAAAATCAAGTATCTATTCATTAAGAATATATCAGATTTGTAATAATAATTATCTTGAGCGTAAAAGGAAAATATTCGTATTTCAAAGAAGGCTTTGAAATTATGCTTTTTTTACGAACTATACTAATTACATTGAGGAAGAGATCAAAAGGAAAACGAGATAATTAATAAAACAAACAAGCCTTTTGTTTATTTTTTCGTAATCGAACAAAAAAAAAAAATGACATTTATTATGATTAGAGACCGTACAAAAAGCATAAAAAAATGGAAAAAAGTGCTTAAAAAGCATAAAAAACTTGAATAAAAGTTGTTAAATAAGCATAAAAGTTGAAAAAAGCATCTCATAAGCAATTTTTACTCATACCAATGGCGTATACAATTTTTCTTTTAAATAAACTAAATTTATTCCGCTCCCCCTGCGAAAAATTTTGTTTTCACGGAACCAAATTTTTTCACCCTGCGGAAAAAATTTTTTTTACAGGGCTATATTTTTTCGCACTGCGGGGTTTTTGAATTTTTTTTTTTTTGGGGGCGGGCCCCCTCTCCCTCGCCCCCCTATATAGGTCCCTGGTGTATGCGTGTGTGAATGGGAAAAAGTGTATTTTTTAATAAAAAAAAAAAAAATTATAAATATTCGTAAAATAAGTTCAAATAAGCACGAAAGGGAAAAAAAGCATGAAAACTCAAAAAAGCAAAAAAGCATAAAAAATGCAATCTCAATACACTTAGTTTTTCCTAATTCGTGTAGAAATTAAATATCTAATGGCTGCTTATAAAATTGAGCAATAAGCATTTTGCTTAAAATCCTCTCTAATTATGATAGAGAAAAATGACTTTGACGTTTCTTGTATAGAGCAGTGGTTTCCCAACCGGTGTGCCCCGACACCCAAGGGTGCATACTAGAGATTGTTAGATCATGAAGCGAAATCTCTGTCACTGCTTCAATTATTAATAATTTCAATAAATTGTTAATTTGCTCGGATAGTTTTATCGAATAAGATTTGCCTAATCAAAAATACGAGATCATTTGTACTTGAATGATTAATGTTAACTTAATTTTGGTCTAATCTCTCTCTTTCTCGAGAGAGAGAGAGAGAGAGAGAGAGAGAAGAGAGAAATAAAAAGCCAAAAGATGAGAGAAAAAAAGTTGGGTTAGCAGCATATAATATTTTATATATTTTGGCAACTTGATATTTAATTTAAATAAAAAATGAACATTTGTTGTAATAGATCTCAACTACATCCGGTAATTTGCATATAGCCAACATATTCTTTGCATTAAGCTTTAAATTTATTTCTTGTATATCTTTCGTGATACCAAGGGCGGATACAAGAGGGGGAAGGGGGTAATTACCCCTCCTTCCCTCGAGATTTGAGAAAAAAATTTTTTGGCAATTAAATTTTCTTTTTAATATAAAATTTTAGAAATTAATACTTAAAAATTTGATTTGTTATTTATATTCTGGTAAACAAGTACTGAATCCACCTTTAAATTACCGAAAATAAGAAAAAATTGTGTGCTGTGTGACCAGTCACACCAGATTACCTCCCCCCCCTCCCCGAGAAACTCCTCTAGATCCACTCTTGCGTGATACAGACCGGCAAAAAAAAAAAAACCAACACTTCGATTCTTCTTAAGACTACATTTCTAAGTTAATTATTTATTTCTTGTATAGCTTTCAGGAGGTGGTTAAAGTCATGTAGTCTGGGCCAGGTCTGGGCGTTTCTTTCTCTCTTTCTTAGAGGCCTATAATCTTTTCACACTCAAATCTAATCTCTTCTTAAAGTTTTTTCTCTCCCTTGCTGGTAGTTTTAGGTATTTTGTTTATAAAAAAGCGTGGAAGCGATCTTATGCTTGGTATGACAAAACAAACTTGAGAAAACTAGCCAGAGTATAATTTATTGTCATTAATTAACGGTCTAAAATATTTTCAATAAGATAATTATTCATGGCCAAGCTTTTTAGTAATTAAGAATGAGAACGAATATCTCTCCAGTACTAATAAAAGAAAAAAATCACAAAACTTATTCTTCAGATAAATAAAAAAAAAAAAAAAAATCGGCAAACTTTTTTATTTTATTAAAGATTCCAAGTCAATTTTCTCTCTTCTAAAATGGATCTTTTTGAGTTTGAAGTATCCTCCGCCGCACTTCTCTTGGAAATCGATAAGGACTTCTGTAGATAATGTTTCTGGCCCTGCATCTTCTTTATTTATTTTCTTTGATTGCTTATTGTTTTAAAAGCAAGTGAAAATAATCTCTCTGTTTATAGTTTGTCTAAGGGCTTAAAGGGCTTCTTTTTTTAGGGTGGTTATTGTCAAACAAGCGGTATGAATAGGCTCTAGAGGGCTTCCTTTTTATTTTAGAATATAAACTCGCATCTTTATTTACTTTGAAAATATTTTAAAATGTTTAGCTTCTAAATTAAATCTTAACTTATTAACTAACTTTTGAAAGTGATATTTATTTTCCTGTCATGAGAAGTATAGGTATACTTTCATAAGTAAGAATAAGTTAAAGATAACAAATTTGCGAGATAAGTTCGCGTTTGATTGGGCAAAAATTGCGCCCCCTGGAGTCGAAAATAAAATTAAAATTAATAAATGAAGCTGTCCAGTTTCCTTCATGATCTAAAGATCTCTGGTTTGCTGCCCGTTCGAAGCAAAGAATTTTATTTCTAGTATTATTACTATCAATCAAAAACGGATCCGAAAGATAAGACTACTATTAGAAAAGTAAATTTGATATCCATATCCATCTCTCTCTGAAATCCTTCCAAAAAATGAAAATACAATTTTAAACTCTTTTAGAAATTATGACGAATATTTTATAATTTTTAAAATTTAATGGGAGAGACATCATCTGGATAATCAAACTCCCATTCCCTGCCAAAAAAAGAAAAGATTTTACAATGTTCTGTTGATTGGTTAATTTCGTTTAGGGCTAAATATTTATACAAAATATATCTTTATAAAATTCGACTAACCGAATCAATATAATGAGTTAACTAAATGAAAAGTATTTTTTTTTTTTTTTTAATTGCAATATTTAACTCGATTTTGGAATTTTAAACAGAATTTCACGTTTACAATTTATTTTATGGGCTGTTATTCGGTGGCCACATCAATTTTATTCCCCATCTTACGAGGGCAGGTCCCTAAGTCCGTGACTTTTTGAATGAATCACAGGTTTTTGGATAAAAAATTATTTTATTTTTCAACGTAGTCTCATTTGAGCTCTATACACTTTGTCCAAAGTTTCTCCAATTTTTGTATCCCTTCCAAAAAATAAGATTTGTCAAGGGCATCAAAATTGTAAGATGATTTCATTGTTGGAGTCAAATCTCTTTCCGCCGAGCCATTTTTTCATGTTTGGAAACAAGAAATAGTCACTCGGGGCTAAATCCGAAGAATATGGCGGATGAGGGAGCAATTCGTATCCCAATTCATGGATTGCCATGGAAACTGAAAATTCACTTTTTTCCATTTTCTTCTTAAATCACGAGGTAGTCTGCTATTAATGGATGTCAAACAAAAACTAAAAGACCCAGCTGGTTCAAATTTCGAAAAGAGTCAGCTGATAGTTGCCTGCTGACAGGAGCAGTGTTGCCATTTCAGTTAAGAGGCGGGAAGTTCAAAAAGTCAGGGACTTATTGACCTGCCCTCGTATAAAGAATGAGTGTATTTTTTTATTTATTAGAGTAATTTATATTTTATCTAATATTTTTCCCTTAAAAATTTTTTATTTCAAAAATATACTGCGAGATAAAAAAAAAAGTTTTGAAATTCTCAAACTTTTCGTCGTATAGAGAATAATTTATAATCGTTTGTGGTTGCGAAATAAAAAAAAAAGTAAAAAAAAGAATAGGAACGGAAAGGGCAGTGTGTGTTTAGTTAGCTCTTATGCCTACTTCCTCTAGAAAGGAAAGAGAAAGGGTTGGAGCAGAGATTTACTTGGGGTACTCCCAGGGGATGTCTAACGAAATAACGACTCTTATAAATTGGGAAAAAAAAACTAACGAGAAGAAAATAAAAACAAGAAAAAAAAATAGAATGATAGTGTTGAGACAGTATGTTTCAACAAAATCTAATTTGAATTTTAAACCTTTCATTTAATATTTATGAAATTTTTCTAATTACAGTAAAACGAAATCTGTTGAATGTTTATAAGTTAAATGAGTGGTAATAAATAAGTATTTAAAAACAAATTTTGAGACGTTTCGAATCAAGTTTTTTGTTTTCATCTTCAATTGGACGATGTTATGCATGAAGGAACCAAGCGCCATTATGATCGAAATTGATACAAGACCGCCATCTTTTAGGGAAAAAGAAGATCTACCTCTTTATTTAAATCCCAACATTATTACTCTGTGCACTTTTTTGTATAAAACAAGAGAAAAGTCATTGACATTGGTTTTGTTTACAAGTGTGCAAATATAATGCCCCTTATCTCAAATTTAGGTTAAAGGCGCTTGGTTCCTTCGTGCATAACATCGTCCATTTGAGAATTATTATCTTTTATTTCTTAATTAATCGATTTATTAAGGTGCGGTGTCTATCATCATATAAATAAAATTGTTGGAATAATCGGTAGGGTAGCTAAAATTCTTGTGAATTCATTTGAATTAATTTGCCGTCCCTGCTTGCTTGACCTACATACTGTATATGTTTAGACCAGGATGATCACATTCAATTTCTTATGGCGTTGCTCGACAAATAAATTCATTTTTTATTTATTTATTTATTTATTATTTTTGCCTTTTATTTTTTCTTTCTAATTAATTTATCAGGTGAAAACTAGTCATTCTAAAACCTTTTCTTAATTGATTTCTCTAATTAATAATACTAGTATTTAAAAAAAGAGTCATTCAAAAAAAATATATTTTTCAGATTGATATAAATAAGTTTTGATTCAATGAGATTTTTCTAATTTATTATTTAATAAACTTCAAGAGAAGTTTGTAACAAAAAAAAAAAAAAAAAAAAAAAAAAAATTGATGAAATTGGCACGAAGTTAAAAAAAAAAAAAAAAACTTTAAAACATTTTGCCATTAAGTTTACTTTAAATGGGATCAATATATCAATACTTCGTTTCTCATTTTTTAACAAAAAGGATTAGTTACTTGAAAGGGAATATTCAATTTATTAATATCGCCTTCTATTAAAAAAATCTGGTGTGACTGATCGCACAGCACACAACTTTGTCTTATAATTCAGCAAGAGAAAGTTATGTACTGTGCTTGTCACACCAGATTTTTTGTGTCGGAATATATTTAGGCTCCGACAGTACGATACATTTGAATTCAAGATGTAAAATTTATAAGTATGAGAAAATATTTATATTTTGTTACCATTGTAACCATTTCTCCTCTCTTTCCTATGGAGTACAAAGAGTAAAGTGGTCTTCAAAAGATTTCAATGGCAAAATGAGAATATACATTTTAAAGAGCATCTAAAAAGTAGTTAGTTGATTTATGAATTTAAAAAAATCGTTGGAGCGAATTTTGAGAAAATCAAAAAAAAAAAAAAAAAAACTGAAAAATTACATCAGTAAAGTACTAGTACTCTTTGGCTAATTTTGTTCAAAAGCTTCGTGTCACGTCTCAGGGGGTGCCTAACTTAAATATAAAATTTCAACCTCCTAGCTCTTTCCGTTCTTGAGATATTTTGTTCACAGACACACAGACAGACCATATAGCGAAAACCACTTTTTTGGATTCAGGGGACCTCAAAACATCCATCAAAATCTCGACATCGATTTTTGATATGAATACAAAACTTTCTCTCTCTATATATTAACATACATAGAGGTAAGAGAAAGTAAATTAAAAGTTGTGTTCTGTGTAGGAACCGACCGAAGTACATGTACCTGAAGATTTTTTTTTTAAATTTCAAGTAAAAAAAAAATTTGAATTATTTTTTCCTCAATCAAACATTATATATAGTAGGCCTACCTATATACTGTATTAAGAAGATTTGTAGAATAGGGTGAATTTGAATTAATAAATATCTATAAGGGGATGTGTGAGCCAAGGGGGATGGAATTCTTCAGAGGAAACTTTGTTTGTAGTGAAATATATTCACGAAACGAAAGATGGAGATACAGGCTTGTAGATTTTTTTCTTTTTTTTTTTAAACACTCACACTTTTTCTCATTCACACTCATACTCACGCACACATTCAAACAGTCTTTTCGTCAACTCAGGCCATATAAGACTTTGACGATATCCGTTGCTGATTAATATACATATTGGGGGTTTAGGCATTTCTATTTAAGCCATTTGGTATCCAAATGAATTTTTTCTAATTATAAATAAATAGGGGAGGCGAGTGCAGAAGAAAGCACTGGCAATAAAAAACAAATTTCATCTCAAAAAATCACTATAACACTGATGAGAGATAAAAGTTTAAGAATATTTTCTATTATTTAACAAAAAGTTCTTATTAAATATTATAGGAAAACTAAATTCTCTGTTAGGGTGGTAGAGGGTGAGAAAGGAGAGAAAGTAATCCATTTGCTTAAAAGTAAAAATTTTTACAAAAAAAAAATTATTTTAAATTTTATTTTTAAAGAAAAATACTATTTTGTGGGTGACAAGGGGTGATTTACACCCTTTCTCACCCTCCCCCCTCTGGGATACAAGACTTCATCATATAATTAAAAATTCGATAATTTTATAAGTATATGTTGAGAGAAAAAAAATTGAAAAAAAAAATTTAATTCGTTATCAAAATATTCATTACCTTAATAATAAGATGACCAAATGGGGTGTGGTGTAATGAGGTTGTGGGATGAACGTCTTATTTGCACAAATCACAACACAATATAAAATAAACTAAACACACGAGAGAGAGAGTGGAGCTGAACTGAATGACTCATGGCTCGACTCAAATACATCTAAACGACAGACCGCCTGCAAGTAGGCAGCAAGCAAGCAGGCTTTAGTAGCATTGCTCTCTGAGCACCCAAGAATTAAAATTATCAAATAAGTTCTCTATTTAAAAAAAAATTCTATTTACTTGCAAACTAACGGGGTTTTATTCCGTTGGGAATAAATTCGAAATTGAAAGACTCACTTCATAAACCTACCCTTCAAACTCACCGCAATTTAAATAAAATACTTCCAAGTGTTATTTTTTGTATTTATTTATTTATTTGGGATAAATTAGAAGTGAAATAATTTTTAAATAACTCGGAGCAACTGCTTTGAATAGAGTGGAGCGATAGAGTAAAATAAATGTGCCTGGAATCTAATTTTATCGTATAAATAACATAAGTATCTTTAAGATTCCGAAAAGATCAAGTTTTTTACTTTCTCTTATTTAATTTTTTTTTTTTTAATTAAGAAATTGGCTCTTTTGCAATTAAAATAGAATTATAATAATTATCATTATTAATACATTCCGGACCCGAATTCTTGCTTCTGCTACTATATATGAATATATGTGCAAAGTTTATGCTAATTATTAAAATTCCCTTTTGCTTTGTTAAATGGTAATATTCTCTTCGGCAATTCTCTTTTCCTAAATTTCATTAATTCGGCTTTGGGCCTTGGGTTTTAGTTATTAGAAGCATAAATTTGCTTTAATATTTTTAATTAAGCAGTTTAGAAGTTCAATTTTTATTTTTAAACTAAATATTACTGATAATATATTTGTTAATTAATCGTTGATGATGATGGAGTTCGCAATCAAGACTTATATTCATGTCAAAAATTCGATGTCGAGATTTTGATGGATATACACGTTTTGAGGTCCCCTGAATCCAACAAAGTAGTTTTCGCGACATGGTCTGTCTGTCTGTCTGACTGTGTGTCTTTGTGTTCAATTTAAAGCGTGAAGGAATTGTGCTATGAAGTTGAAATTTTACATTTAAATTAGGTATGTCATTCGTTAATGTATAAGCCTATAAAATTTAAATATCGACGCTCTGAGTAGAAAAGTGTCTAACTTCACTTTTTTTTCGAAAATCATTTTTTTTTGTCTTTTCTGTTGAAAAATATCATTCTCCTTATGCCCTGAACTGGGTAAGAGCGTAATTCAAATTTTTCAGTTGGAAAAGTTGCCGCACGAAACGTGTTTAAACAGTGGCTCTAATAATGACAATGAAACGTTTTTTGACTCTCCTGAAAAATAAACAAAAATGGAGTTAGGCACTTTACTAATTAAAGCGTCGATATACTCTTTGAAGGCTGAAGATGGCTGGGTTCATCCCAGCCGAAACGTCCCAATAAAGAGTGTTTATTACCAAAGAGAGGCTCAATTATTTAGCTGCAACCTCTTTCCTATTCAACATATCAGCAACAGCCACGTTCTACTTTTCAATTTACTCTTGTACTTCAAAGGAATGATAGAAGAAATGGTTGCCATAGTAACAAAATATAAATATTTTTCTGTTTCTAAATTTTACATCTTGAATTCAAATGTAACGTACTGTCGGAAAATAAATATATGTCGACACAAAAAATTTGGTGTGACAAGCACAGAACACAACTTTCTCTTATCTTCGGTAATCGAAAGTTGTGTGCTGTGCAGCCAGCCACACCAGATTTTTTGAACTAGGTTCTTTTAAAACGTGTAAACTAACAAACAAACTCACACTCTCTTAAGTACAGTAAATAATTGTAGAGATATATTCAATATTAATAGATGTATAGGTAAGAGAAGCTCAAAAGGTTTTAAATTTATTAAAGGCCATTTCGAAAATTTTTTGCGATTCTCAGAATTATAGATTTCAGTACAGGATAGAATTCATTTAATATTGATGATATGAGTTCTAAAATGGCCTTCTTATTAAATAAATAAATACATTTTATCGCTCACTTAAAAGCTTTTGGGTCCTGAAACAACTTTGAGGCTGCTTCAAGGGTTAAGAATATTTAATTGTTTAAAAAATCCATTATTGATGTTTTCTAGCATCCTTTCTGCCATCCTCCAGTTAAAATAATTCTTTCTGAATTGGTGGGAAGATTTTCATTTAAATTAAAGATACTTTTTGTGAAAATAAATTTATACGAGATCAAAGAGGCGACCCCTCGATTTAATATTGCTTTCCTCCTTGGTCTTTCGCCTTAAATAAATAACATTTTTTTTTTTTTTTTTTTTTTTAATTCAATAAATAAAAGTGTAATTTTACCACTTTCGAATTGATTTCAATTTCGAAAACATTTTATGTCAATAATAGCTAGTGAGTGACGAGGCTTTCAAATAAAACAAATAAATCCTGATCATCCTGGGCACTACACTTTTGAAAAGAAGTTCATGTTATCCGACACGAATGTCAATAAACATTTTCTTCGAAAGTGAAAAAGTTTTTAAGAACGAAACTTGCGCTATTTCATAGATTAAATAAAAAAAAGACACTCAATTTAATTTATATAAATGAATTTTAATTATAAAAACTATATATGCAAATTTAAACCTTTTTTTTTCTATTACTTTTTGTTAAATTTATTCATGAACTCATTTTTACCTATAGATATAGAAAGAATATCAATGAATAAATTTACATTGAAGTAAGTTATGCAGCTTATACCATTTTACATTTCGAGATTTCTATTTTAAGTTTTTATGTTTTTAAATCTCTTGACTGACTATATATTGATACTGAGGGCCGGTTGCTTCAGTTCTAGTTAACTAGCAAACTTATCCGGCAGATAGAAAATCATTGATATAATAAATAAGATCACGTTTAACCTATGTGTTTTTTCACATATTAGCTATCTGAGATAGGATATAAGGAAAGTTTTAAGCTAGCAAATTAATAAAGGTATCATTTGTAAAAATTATTAAATAATTAAAATAAATTTAAAAAAAGATTTTTAAAAAAATGCTTTTATTTAAATTGAACTAAAAAGAGAGAAATAAGAAAGAAATAATTTAATTGTTCTTGTTAAAATTTTTAATATTTATGACTTAAAATAAAAGCTTGGGGCGCTTCGAAGTGATTCCGAGGCTCGCGCCCCACGCTTTTATTTTAAGTCATAAATATTAAAAAATTTTAACAAGAACAATTAAATTATTTCTTTCTTATTTCTCTCTTTTTAGTTCAATTTAAATAAAAGCATTTTTTTAAAAATCTTTTTTTTATTTTATTTTTATTTTAAGCTTTTTAGTCTTTTAGTCTTAGCAAAAATCATCAATATGATAAAGTACCACATTAGTTTGGCCTATTTTGATTTGATTCAATTGAAAAATTATTCATTATCATAAAAAAATGACTCGTAAATATCAAAATTCAAAACTATAGTTAATAGGGCCTTATTTGCGTGAGGCTTCAAATAAAGTACCACATTAGTTTGGTCTATTTTGATCAAAACCACCAGATAGTGGCGTCATCAAAAATGACTCTTAAGTATTACATTTCACACCTCTAGCCCATCGGGAAGTCTTTTGAAATTACATTAATTCGCGAAGGGTTTCAAATAAAGTACCACATTAGTTTGGTCTATTTTGATCAAAACCACCATATAGTGGCGTCATCAAAAATGACTCTTAAGTATTACATTTCACACCTCTAGCCCATCGGGAAGTCTTTTGAAATTACATTAATTTGCGAAGGGTTTCAAATAAAGTACCACATTAGTTTGGTCTATTTTGATCAAAACCACCATATAGTGGCGTCATCAAAAATGAACCTTAAGTATTACATTTCATACCTCTAGCCCGTCGGGAAGTCTTTTGAAATTACATTAATTCGCGAAGGGTTTCAAATAAAGTACCACATTAGTTTGGTCTATTTTGATCAAAACCACCATATAGTGGCGTTATCAAAAATGAACCTTAAGTATTACATTTCATACCTCTAGCCCATCGGGAAGTCTTTTGAAATTACATTAATTCGCGAAGGGTTTCAAATAAAGTACCACATTAGTTTGGTATATTTTGATCAAAACCACCATATATTGGTGTCACCAAAAATAACCCTTAAGTATAAAATTTCACACCTCTAGCTCATCGGGAAGTGTCCGAAACAAAGACTCAAAGTTGGTGACCTTGAAAGAGTAAGTTAAATAAAAGCATTTAATTAAATAATTAAAATAAATTTAAATAAATTTTAAAAATTAAAGTAATTAACACAGGTCTACAAAAACAAACTTTTTTTTGGAGGTATTGAAATTAAGATCTAATCCTGGGTATCCAGGATCCACCTCCGATAATCTACCTACGATTGGGCTGAAACTTAATATTTCTATGCATTTCAACTATCTCAATTTTTAAGGGGAAACCCCTTAAAAAAATCTAGAACATTCAAAATAAGAGCCGTTTTAAAGCACATTTTCTATTAAAATCTAATTTTCTCTATATCTCTAAAACTAGAGAAATGGAGCAAAACCGGTGGCATTTTTGTAATCAGAGCTACCCAAATACCCAGGAATGGCTCTAAATACCCCGACCCCAAAATGATGTTGACCTGATGTTGAATGTTTTTAGTGAATGACGTTGTTATTTAAAGTTAATTAATTTTTTAACAAAATTTTAAAAAAGTTCCAGAAAAATATTTGCTTAACTAGAACTGAAAAGATTCGAGTTATATTAAAATAGCTTATCCGAGGGATAGCTAGTTAATTTAGACTGAAGCAACCAGCCCTGAAACATTAAACAAATGCGGTGTCGTAATTTCGACAAAACACATCTACTCTATTTTGCTAAGGAATACAATATTAATAAAATAAAAAGTTATTTAAAATTTTGCCAATACATAAAAAAATTCTCTATAAATACTAGGGTCCGACCGAAACAAGATTTTCAGCCGAAACCGAAACTTGTATATCTTATCAGGGGCGTATATAGAAATTTTTTTTTCAGGAGGGGGAAAATTTTTTCTGCCCCGCAGAACATATTCCCTTTTGCGGAACCAAAGTTTTCCGCTCTGCGGGAAAATTTTTTCCTTAAGTGCAAATCATAACTTTTTTTTTTGCGTTCGAGTCTCATCCCATCTTTTCAGACTCAGCTTTCGGCAGGCCGAAAGTTTCGGCTACTTTTTGGCCGAAACCGAAACCACGGCCGAAACCAGGATTTTTGGCCAAAACCGTAACCGAAACCGAATATTCGGTCGGTTCCTAATAAATACTTTTGTCTGGTCTATCTTGAGGGGTTGTGTGTGGCACATCAATTCATAGAAAGAATAAAAATTAATCAGGATTGTCATTGAAAGTAAAACCTCTCGTGGTTTAGAAAAAAATTAAAATACTACTAAAAAAGTATAAATATGCTAAAGATGTCAGTGGCTGTGTAATTGTTGAAGACTGAAAGGGGGCAAAAACAGCCAGGAATAAAAGCCTCTGCTTAACAATCAATCGAGACGAGACGATGTTTCAACATTTGAGTGATGAATTACAATATATTTCTTAAAATTGAACACGACCTGAAGAGGATAAAATCGATGTTCCGAGGGGTGCATCACGTAAGATGAATGATTCTAACTTTACTAGTGACAACTTCGATTTCGGAGACATCTAAAACAAATCGAGCCTAAAATGAAAAAAAAAAAAAGAGAAATTGGCCAAAGCTGAGAATTATCTAACATGAAAAGAAAGTGAATGCAGAGAGTGAGCCTAAGCCAGCCAGCCGCCGTGGACCAAGGAGGAAACTCCCTGCAGCTATTCAGTCCTCACTTCCTCTTTCAAATGAATTAATGTAACTGATCTCGACCTTTCATAAAAAATTTTAAAACATTTTTCCGTTTAGTTATATAATATACTTATGATTATATTGATTCAAATTTTTTTCAATAAATTACTGACATTTCTTTCTTTCTTATAATATTTGTGTATAGATTTTCAAATTTTTCTTTTACTGACATAATGGAGGAAGTAGATCACTCGCGATTTTTACTTTATCTTAGCTATATATATATATATATATATATATATACCAGGTATATATATTAATATATAAGCTTATATATATAGGCTAGTGAGAAAGTATTGGATTCATGTCAAAAGTTCGATGTCGAGATTTTGATGGATATACACGTTTTGAGGTTACCTGAGTCCAAAAGTGATTTTCGCGACATGGTTCGTCTGTGTATGTATCTGTGTGTCTAAACAAAATATCTCAAGAACGAAAAGAGCTAGGAGATGGAAATTTTATATTTAAGTTAGGCACCGCCCTGTCATGAGACACGAAGCTTTTGAACAAAATGGGCCAAAAAGTACTAGTATTTTTTGTACTCCATAGGAAAGATAGAAGAAATGGTTTCCATGGCAACAACATACTTTAAAATTTTATTACATCTTGAATCAAAAGATTTCAAGGGCAAAATGAGAATCTAAAAAATAATTGATTTATCAATTTTAATCAAAATCGTTCGAGCAAATTTTGAGAAAATCAAAAAAAAAAAAAAACTGAAAAAGTACATGAGTATAGTACTAGTACTTTTTGATCGATTTTGATTAAAAGCTTATTTTCACGCTCAAAGGGTGTGTCTAAAATATAAAATTTCAACCTCGTAGCTCAATTCCTTCATGCTTAAAATTAAACAGACACACTGACACACATACAAACACACACAGACCATTTTGCGAAAAACACTTTTTTAAACTCAGGGGACCTCAAAACGTGTATATCTATCAAAATCTCAACATCGAATTTTCGACATAAATCCAATACTGTCTCGCTATAAAACTTAACATATAGGCCTAGGCCTATAGTTAAGAGAAAATAAAAAAGTTAAATTGAATACCTTGAAATTTTAAATACTTGGCCTATATTTCATTTCAAACCTAAAATATTGGAGATAATTAAAGAAAAGAAAGGACTCAGCTAGGTCTAATTCAAACTTGAAATAAAAATAAAAAAACTGAAAAATTCACGCCATCTATGGGAAGATAAAAACTACGAGTGAGGCTACCCTAATCTCCAGTTAGGTTGTGACATTAAATAAAATAATAATATGTACTGGTATATTAGAAAAATTGCTCCCCCCCCCATCCACCTTCCGTTTTGAGCTGGATGTAAAGTTAAATTAAAAAAAGGTCTTTATTATTTATTTATTTATTATCATAAATTTTCTAAATTAAGAAAGAGATGAATCTCTTGTCTTTAAAATATCAATTCAAATTTTTTAACTCTGAGTTAAATTGTCATAATTTTATACTTTTTTTCCCTTAAATACAAAAGCTGAAATAAAATTTAATGTCACTATTTTTTTACATTAAGCTCATATATTAAAAAAAATGTTATATTACGTACGATATATCCACTCTCCCATTTAGAAATAAAATGCACGAGGGAAGACAATAATCGCTGGTATGTGTTACATTAACTGGTTTGGGGTTTGGGGACTGGATTTAAGGGTTTAAATAGCCAACCGCCCATTTTAGCGTGGAATCTCAAAAGGAATTTCCTCTCATTTGAATATATTCCCTTTAAAAATTCACCTATTTAAATGACTTATTAATTATTAAGACTATTTTTAAAACAGTCTATTTGTTTTGGATAATATGCATTTTTAATTTAAAAGAATTTCCTGAGGGAAATATTTGAAAGCATGATATCCATACAAACATAAGCCCATTGAGATGTTAAAATTCCTCTCCTATCCAAAGCTTTACTGTAATCATGTAAAAGAATAAATTTTAAAATTTGCAAAGTTGTAAAAAGAAGTTTTTCGATTCTTATTTTCAAATACAAATATTCCACTATCTCTTAATGCAGAGAACAATAGAAAAAAATATTATTCAATAAAATAAATGAAATTCATAAGGTTATTCTTAATAAAAAATTTTTTATGACTAATTAAAAAATTATTTTTTATTTAATTAAAAAAAAAAAAAAAAAATTATATTCTGTATTAGAAAAATTTTAAAACTTTTTAAATCTAAAAATCTAATGTGACTGGTCGCACCAGATTTAGTTTCCGACAGTAGGCCTACGGTTTATTTTTTTTAACATTCACACTCACACTCACACACATATTCACACCGTCTTCTAGGCAACTCAGGGGATATAAGACTTTTGACGATAATCATTGTTTGAATATATATGTATTTGGGGTCCTGACATTCTTATTTAAGCCATTTAGTATCCAAATGTCTTAAATAAAATCATCGTACTACCTGGGATCCGAACCCGCAGGCAGGCGGGCTACCAACTACACCTAGCCCTAGGGCTACGGTACATTTGATTTCAAGATGTAAAATTTATAAACAGAAAAATATTTATAATATGTTACCATGGAAACCATTTCCCCTATCTTTGCTATGAAGTACAAGAGTAAAGTAGCCCTCGGGGCTTGGTGTAGGGGTTAGCGTTCTAACCTCGTATACCAAAAGCCGCGGGTTCAGACCCCAGGCAGTCTGATGATTTTATTTGAGCCATTTTGGATACCAAATGGCTTAAATAAGAATGCCTGGACCCCCAATAGATATATTAAAAATACGAGTATCGTTTAAAGTCTTAAATGGCCTAAGTTGCCGAAAATACTGTGCGTATGTGTGTGTGAATGAGAAAAAGTGTGAGTGTTTAAAAAAAAAGAGTAAAGTAGTACAGTGGTTTTCAAACAATTTTGAGAGCAAAATGAGAATATACATTTTAAAGAGCATCTAAAAAAATATTGATTTGTGAATTTTAATCAAAATCGTTGGAGAAAATTTTGAGAAAATCGTAAAAAACTGAAAAAGTACATTAGTAAAGTACTAGTAGTTTTTGGCCGATTTTGATCAAAATCTCATTTTCACGCCTCAGGGGGGTGACCAACTTAAATATAAAATTTCAACCTCCTAGCTCAATTCCTTCATGCTTTAATTTGAACACAGAACACACACACAAACAAACAGACCATGTACGAAAACCACTTTTTTTTTTGGATTCAGGGGACCTCAAAACGTGAAGATCCATCAAAATCTCGACATCGAATTTTTGACTTGAAATCAATACTTTTTCTCTCTATATATATACATATATATGTAAGAGAAAGTAAAAATTAAAAGATTCTTATATTGAAATACTAATTAAATACAATAATTTAGAAAATAAAATAAATTATTTTAAAAAATGATGGAAAAATAGACAAATGACAGACGACTGCACCCCAAAGTAAGCCGAAAGCTGTTTCTGATAGGCTAAAGCTGGCACGATCTTAACGCCATCTCTTAGCAAAAACATGCAAACAGGTTTGGCTCCTACCTCCCTTTAATGGAGTAATTTGTGATCATACGTAAAAATCGCATAAAGACAAAAATCCCTATTTCCTTTTATAGAGATCAATATTTGATATTCATAATAAAATGTTTATCAAGCTATTAGTCTTATAAGAAATAGAAAAACATGAATATTTGAATAGAGAAATGATTATCTCAAAATAGTATATCCTAAAATAGAAATAGTCTTTAAGAGAATTCCATTAATCATAAAGATTTTTGCATTTTCAGTTAGACGTTTTATTTTTATATAACATTTAAAATTCACATCGAAACCTATTATCAACATTAATATGGAGATTGCTCTAAATGGTTTTGTGAAATTGGGCTCGAATGTTTGTGCCCTTGTTTTCTTTGCTTATCCCTATAATTACTAATAGTTTATTTTCTTGAATTTTGTTTTCTTTCAATTCTTTGATCTATTAAAAAATTCGAGATTAATTCTCTAACTATCCTGTAGCTGAAATGAGAAATCGGGCTTTAGTTTAGAAAATGATTTCTATTACTTTTTTTAATCACAACTCCTTAATAAGTCTATTATTTAACTTTTTCAAGCTTGAATAGCTCGTAGATGCTTTTAAAAGAGTTAATGATGTAGAACACATGAATGCAAATAATACAATAATATAAATTCCCTTTAATGGCTCATAATTTTTGCATGTTATCTATATAAAAATTATTTATTCAAATATCAAATGTTTCGCATTGGTGGAAAATAAATATAATTATGATATTATATTTAGTGAAAGTATGCAAATTTTAAAATATAATAATAATAAATTATTGTGCCTATTAGTTTTTTATGTTCTATTTCAACAAGTACAATTGAAAATTAATTGACCTGATATTTTTTTTTTTTTAATCTCTATTATATTCTCATTTAAATAAAGCTTTCAATAATACCGAGCTGCGCTATATAACATGGTTGTAATGCATTTTTTTATTTATATAAAAAAATATGTATCAATGTAGTTTTCATTTCATGTTTATTAAACAAAAATCGTTTTGGTATTTTAATAAAAGTTCGATCAGAAATTAATGCAAAAAAATTCATTTAAAAAATATATCACTCGTATATCCGACTGTCTCATGAATTGATTAATTATTAAAATAGCAATAATTAAACGAATTTTTTTAAAAATATTTTTTTGAATTTAATCGAAAAATCCCTTTATAAAATATAAAATTTGAATATCTAAATTTCTCAAAATTATAATAAAATTGCTCTCTTCTGGATATACAAGAGATTCCCAACCCAGTGAAAAAAAAATCAAAAATCCCGATTCTCTTGATTGATTCATTCTCGGAAGACCTACTCAAAAATGTGTTTGTTATCATACAGTAGTATAGAGTGCAAAAAATGCAAACGAAAAGGTTCGATATGAGAGGGTTTATTATTTAGAGACTTCACAAGGTTAATCCCATGTTAATTATTTCAGAATTTTTCAAAAATTCCTATAAACATACTGTATATAAAATAGTGATGAAGATATTAGCCATATAGGAATGCTCAATAATCCAATAAAACTCACAGAATAAGACGTTGCGGCCTGAATTTATTTAGTCATCTTGAGTTATTGGAAATTATACACATAATTATGGGTATTATGGGAAATCCAATAAAGCTCTCAGAATAAGACGTTGAATGAAGTAAAAAAACAAGAAGAAAATGCAGTCAATGTAGTTTATTTATTGATATTCAGTCCATTGCTAACGTTTCGTTTCGAACCTAGGTTTGGATATTTTGATATTCAGCCTACGGCTAAGTTTCGATCCTAGGTTTGAAACATTGGCTGCATTTTCTTCTTGTTTTTACCTCATTCCACATCTACTCTACAGCCATACATCCCCTTGTTACAGAATAAGACGTTTCGGCCTGAATTTATTTGGTCATCTTCAGTTATTGCATAGTAGTACATTAAAAAATTTTTTTTTTTCATTGCTTTTTGAAAATTATATCTTGAAGGGGCCACCGTTCTGCTCAAAACATTGAAAGAGTTGAAATCTGAAGTTTTGAACCAATTTGGCCAGCATTTCCGTGTCAATCTTAGCGATAGAATCACGAATATCCTTCTTCAGCTGATCCAAAGTTTTCGGACGATTGGTATACACCAAAGATCTGAGATATACCCATAAAAAAAATCACAGGGTGATAAATCTGGTGAGCGCGCTGACCACTCTCAAAACCAAAACGCTGAATGATTTAGAGTGGCCAGCGCGATAGTCAGATCTATCACCCTGTGAATTTTTTTATGGGTATATCTCATAACCTTGGTGTATACCAATCGTCCGAAAGCTATCAGCTGAAGAAGAATATCGTGATGCTATCGCCAAGATTGACTCGGAAATGCTGGCCAAATTGGTTCAATGCTTCAGATTTCAACTCCTTCAATGATTTGAGCAGAACGGTATCCCCTTCAAGATATCATTTTCAAAAAGAAATAAAAAAAAAAATTTAAATGTACCACTACCGGTACCGTATGTATAAAAAAAAAATCATTGTTTAAAATAAGGAAGTTCCCGCGACGCACTCTGTATAAATATTTAAAACACGTGCATAAATGAGAATTAAATTAAATTATAAATAGCATAAATATTATGATTTCCAGAAAATTAGCCAAAAAAATATGGTGTGACTGGCGCACAGCACACAACTTTCTCTTACCTTCGGTAATCGAAGTTGTGTTCTGTGCTGTCACCCAGATTTTTTGTGTCGAATATATTTAGTTTCCAGCCAATATATTGGAATTTAAGATGTCAAATTTTTTTTTTTTTTTTTTTTTAAAACATTCACTTTTTTCTCATTCACACTCACACTCACACACACATTCACACTGTCTTTTCGGCAGCTCAGGCCATATAAGACATTTACGATAACCGTTATTTATGAATTTAATATTTAGGGTCCAGGCATTTTTATTTAAGCCATCTGGTATCCGAACCCGCGACGTTTGGTATATGAGGTTAGCACCTAACCTCTCACCCCCCCGTGGGCTGATGTCAAATTTATAAACATGGGAAAATATTTATATTTTGTTACCATGGCAACCAATTCTCCTATCTTTCCTATGAAGCACAAGGGTAAAGTGTGCTTCAAACAATTTTGAGGGCAAAACGAGAATATACATTTGAAAGAGCATCTAAAAAATAATTGATTTTTGAATTTTAATCAAAATCGTTAGAGCGAATTTTGGGAAAATCGAAAAAAACTGAAAAAGTACATCAGTAAAGTACTAGTAGGTCTCTTTGGCCGATTTTGATTAAAAGCTTATTTTTCCGGTCCCGGGGGGTGTTTAACTTATGTATAAAATTTCAGCCTCATAGTTCAATTCCTTCATGCTTAAAAGTGAACACAGACAGACACACAGACACACACCCCCACACACACACACCCCCACACACACACACAGACAGACAGACCATGTCGCGAAAACCACTTTTTTGGATTCAGGGGACCTCAAAACGTGAAGATCCATCAAAATCTCGACATCGAATTTTTGACATGAATCCAATACTTTCTCTCTATATATATATTAACATATATATAGAGGTAAGAGAAAGTAAAAAAAACATAATCACTCTGAATGCCTTTTGCCGGTTTTTTTTAAACAATTAAAGGACCGACGATGGGGTATAAAGGTACCGAAACGTCTTCGGGAGATCGATTGGAATACAAAATTATTTTATTTTTTGATTCCGTCCTTCTCTCCAAATCTTCTCCACATTCACCATTTATAAATTTATTTCATTTAAAAATAAATATAATCTATTTGATCTAGGTTTTTATTTTAATTAAATAGACTTTATTTGTTGTGAAATATTCTAACAAATCTTTGTTTATGATAGCGTGACCGATAACCTTGCTTATTATGACTACATGACTACATATATCATTAGTCAGAGTAAAAAAGTTTGTTTAAAAATAACCACCTGACAATTATAAACATTTCCAATTAACACGCACAAAAGAAGGGGGAAAACAAAATCAATGCAAAATAAAATGAAATTCACCTGACATTTCTAGTTAACCTACAGAAATCAAGTTTTCAAGAATTAAATTCATTTTTTTTTTTTTTAAGTTAAACTTATATTAATTAACATGATATATATCTCCCATCAATTGTGTTATACAATTTTTACTTTCTCTTACCTATCTGTTAATATATATAGAGAAAAAGTATTGATTTCATGTCAAAAATTCCAAGTCGAGATCAGTGGCTTTTTCTTGGGGGGGGGGGGAGAGGGGAAATTTTTTTTCTTGGGATGGGGAGGCAAACTTTTTTTTTATTAAAATTTACTTACAAATAGATACTCAAATTTGGCCAAAATATATTTAATTAAATTAATTGTATTATATAATTTTGTACAGTTTATATACTCGTAGATATATTTTGGAATATTTTATTTAGAATAATATAGAATTTTATAGAGCCTTGGGAGGGGGGGAATGCCCCTGCCCCTCCCCCCAAAAAATGACGTCACTGGCCGAGATTTTGATGTATATACATTTTGAGGTCCCCTGATTACAAAAAAGTAGTTTTTGCGATATGGTATGTCTGTGAACAAAATATCTCAAGAACCAAAAGAGCTATAAGATTGAAATTTTATATTTAACTTAGTCACTCCCCTGGGACGTAACACGAAGCATTTGAACAAAATCAGCCAAAGAGTACTAGTACTTTACTGATGCACTTTTTCAGTTTTTTTCGATTTTCTAAAAATTTTGCACTAACAGTTTTGAATAAAATTTAAAAATTAAATATTTTGTAGATTCTCTTCAAAACGTATATTCTCATTTAGCCCTCAAAATTGTTTAAAGCACACTTTACTCCTGCACTTCATATAAAAGATTGGAGAAATGGTTTCCATTTAAAAAAAAACTTCCAAATATAAGTACCAAAGTAGCTTTGGTAAATACCAAAGTACCAAAGGTAAGAAAAAGTTGTGTGCTGTGCGATCAGTCACACAAGATTTTTGAGTTAAAGGAATTAAAATATTTGACAAAAAAAATCAAGAGAAATTTTTAATAAAAATACTATATTATCTTATACAGTATATGAAATAAAAAAATTTGTATTAAGTAAAATTATAGTATTAGAAGATATGCATAATTTAATAAGATAAATAATTTAAAGGATATGATCCGCGTGCTTGGAAATCCGATTCTATTATCCTGATTTTTTCCCTCTAAATTCATATGCTTTTATCCTTGGAATTTTAATTAAAATTCACTTCGGGATTTTGTTTTCAATATAATATGAATGAAAAAAGAGAAAGAGAGAGAACTGAAATATTGGGTCATAAGCCCACAATACAGTGGAGTATTATATTATACATGTTGCCTTCTATATTATGGCCATTTGCATAGGCTGGAGCTTATGTTACGGTCCAACATAAACCTTCCTCTCTAAAAAGGTAGAATATTTATTTTACACCATCATACATTTGCTCCCCTATCCTAAAAAAAATTCATTTTAATATTATTATATTATATAATACCTATATGTATTTTATGCTCTAATATTTAAAGATTAGAATAATTTTTATAGCTTTGCTTTAATGCAAATGAAGATTCAATTAATAATTATTGAAAATTGAAAAAAAAGGGTTTAGAAATTTTTTTTGCTAATTATTCTTTAATAAGGGTGGATAAAAAGCCTTTTCTTGTAGAAATTTAACAAGTTAAAGGTATAAATAAAATAGCGTGCTCTTGTCCCTTGGAGCCGAGGTCACGCTTTATATTCCAAGGGACAGAGGTTCTGTTCCCCTCCCAACCACATCCCTAAAAATTAATTTCTTTATTTTTCATTTGATTTGAAATGATACTTCATTGAGATATAAATAGTCTATCTAAAAAATAACATTAAATATTTTAGAGAGAGCTCAGCTCCTCTCTTAAAAATTAATTATTTTTACCGCGGGGAAGCATAATTTAGTTTGGGACTTTTTGTCCTTAAAGTTAAGAATCGGTGGATGGATTTTACTGGGATTTTATAAACTATATAAGTTTAACGAGGAGATACGTTCCAATAAGTTCCAGCCTAAACAAAGCAGCTTTAAACATTTTCGACTTTTCGATAAAAGTATTTATCTAATAAACATAAATATGACTTTATCCGAAACGAATCAAATCTTAAGGTTTGACCGTAAGTTCTTTGAAATATTGTGTGAATTCAAATATGTAGGCCTATATAAAAAATAAAAACACTCGCTTATCTGTTTGAAGATATTTTTTAATTATAAATTAAAGCGTATTTCGACACTCGCGTGTCATCTTCAGAAGTGATTTGGCTACTGATTAGGTTTGCATTGAATGTTTGTACGTATATCTACTAAATTTATTTAGAGGTCTTATAAACCGAAATTGAAGAAACACTTGTTCAATAGATAAATAATTTCCTGTAGACACACGATTGTCAAAATAAATATTAACAGATAACCGAGTTTTTTATTTGTATATGTAACTGGTATATACTGTTTATATTTCAAGTGGTACATAGTCTTTTGTTTGGCTGACTGCATCTTCACTTCATTGTCATTAATATTCCTTCTATCCTATTATAATGTTCAGAAAACATTTCCGAGCAGAGAATCTAATATATGATTATATTTATTTATTTATTTATTGGGGGGGGGAAGAAATATCGACCCCCTTAGTATTTTGAAACTTGACAGGAATATTTGTGTCTAATAAATTTAGCAATATTAAGGAAGGCCTTATCCCTATGTGGGGTCGGCAAAATTAATTTATAAAAAAATGACACCGAGAGAAAAGCAAGCTGATCCGTCTCACGGTCTGACGCTTGATATGAAAAAGGGGGAAAAAAAGCTGACATAAAGGAAAAGAAGAAATGTCAGCCTTAGCTCGGGTAACTCGTGGTTGCCATCCACGTACTTACTAGAAGTGAGTCCCCGAGTGAAATATTAAGAGAAGGTTATTTTCTGTAATTTCATAAATGATACACAGAATTGAAATAAAATTTGATTTCGTGGGCTCTCAAAACCACCACGTATAATCGAACGTTAAGTGCGGTATTACTGTAAGCTCGACAATAGTCAATATTGACTTAAGAGTGTTAATTACTATAATTCTTGTTGCAGATGAAGTCAGCCAAAAGCTGGAATGAGGGAATGAAGATATAGATTACTGAGACAGGGGAATAATTTTTTTTTTAAACTAATTGTTCCAAGAGAAAGTTGCGACCACACGAGATTAAGAGGCAGGAAACCCCGACGGCGGTTTTGGACATACATAACTAATTTGTAAAATGCAGATGAATAAACTTTGAACTGAAATACTTTCTAGAAAAGTCATGAAAATGGGGTAAAAAAATTTTTATAAAAAAAAACAATCATAGAATAGATTCTTAAGATTATTATCTCTAAAGAGATAATTAAAACTTCCTGAGAATTACTCTAAACTGAATCGACCAGCATATTAAACATATTAAAATAATTAATGAAAAAATTAGTTTAATTAAAAAAAAGTTTTTTTAAATTGTCAGCAAGTGCCAATCTCTAGATAATAAATAAAAATAACGTGGTATCGATTACAGGCATCCTTCCTAAATTCACTCCGGCCTTGCTTTACCTTGACATAAGACCTGTCTACACGCAAACTTTATACGTACCCTCAGCTTGTTAACTTGTTAGTCATTGAAATAGAAACAATTCCCGAGGTAAAAAAAAGTTATCTCAAAGTGAAATGTTATATTACTAAAAGCTTCAATGAAAAATTCCCGTTTGGGGGTGATAATCCAAATACAAACCACAAAACTGGAGTAAAGACCGATCTCTCTTCCAACTCCCCCTCCCAAGTCAATAATATCATTTATGATGATTAGTCAAATGTTGATTTAACAAATATATCCATTATTATTGACATCACTAATCTGAGAGCGAGAATACCATTTATATACAAAACAATACAATACGTGGAATTATTGTATAAATATATAATTCTAAACGGACAAATCCATTCAGTGAAAATGAGAGGATCTGATCGAATAGCTAACAAACAAATGATGAATCAAAAACATTAATGAGAACGAGGAGACTGAAGGGAAATGAGATCCCTTAACGGAAATACAATAATATATTAATACAAATACTAGCCGCGGCGCCCCCTGGACCCACCACCAGCTGGCTAGGGCCCGCCTGCGGCTGATCCTCGCCTTTTCTTAATTATGAAAAAACTAGCCGCGCCGTCCGCCCTCGGCGGGCTTCACGTCTAGCCCCCGGGGCTTTGCCCCCTGAACCCCCACCTCCACCTGGCTCGGGCCCGCCTGCGGGGCACCCTCACACAAGAGCTACAAGAGCAAAGTGTGCTTCAGAAGATTTCAATGGCAAAATGAGAATCTAAAAAATAATTAATATTTTAATTTTAATCAAATTCGTTGGAGCGAATTTTGAGAAAATCGAAAAAACTGAAAAAGTACTTCAATAAAGTACTAGTACTTTTTGGCCGATTTCGTTCAAAAGCTGTGTCACGTTCCAGGGGGGGGGGGGTGCTTAACTTAAATATAAAATTTCAACCTCGTAGCTCTTTTCGTTCTTGAGATATTTTGTTCACAGACAAACAGACCATGTCGCGAAAACCACTTTTTTGGATTTAGGGGATCTCAAAACGTGTATATCCAACAAAATCTCGACATCGAATTTTTGACATGAATGAACTTTCTCTCTATATATATTAACATATATAAAGGTAAGAGAAAGTAAAAATAGTTGATTTTGGGTAGTTTTTTTTTTTTTTTTTGGGGGGGGGGCAGGTTAATATAAAAATTAATGATTAATTTAATATTTTTTTCTAAATCTGCATCTTTTTCTGAATATTTCAGTGAAAATTTCAGGCTGCTATGTTGAAAACAAAGGGAGTTATGATTTATTTTCTAAAAAATATCACAGCATTTGGATACCAGATGGCTTAAATAGAAATGCCTGAACCTACAATTTATATATTACTTACAACCGTTATCGTCAAAGTCTTAAATGGCCTAAGTTGCCGAAAAGACTGTGTGAATGTGTGAATGTGTGTGTGTGTGTGTGTGAGTGTGAATGAGAAAAAAGTGTGAATGTTTAAAAAAAAAAAAAAAAAAATATCACTTCAACTAGTCCTAAAGAGGCTTCAGAGTTAACAAAAAATAAGAGAAAGTATAACCAATGAACAAAACCAAGAAAATGAACATAATCAAGAGAAAAAAAAAGTATTTTTATTAATTAAGTTTTCTCATGTGTTTATTTCATTGTTTTTATAAAAAAGAGGGAAATCTCTTCTACAACTCAAGTTGCTAAGTTGTAAAAAAATTTTCATAGCCTATTAAAAAAACAAAAAAACAAAAAACAATGAAATAATCAATTAAGAAAACGCATGTTGCTGCTTTAACAAAATTTATTAACCCTAGAAGTTTTCATAATTAAGCATAATATTTATAAATATTCAAAAAATCCCATTTTCCCTCGGTGCCTACTATTTCATCAACATATAAAAATTTATAATCATAGAGGATAGATATATAAATTTATATGATCAAGTTATTTGGTTTAAATTAAAACAATGGCAGAAAAGTTAAGTTCAAATGAATGAGTATCTTTAATAAAAAAGAACAAATAGGCTATTAATTAAATAATAAAATATGATTGATAATAAAATAAAATATATATATCAGTAAATTAAAAAAAAAATACCGGTAAATTGTTTGAAAGCTCTCATGATAAAATCACTAATCTAAAAACCTCAAAATATTATTGTATATTTGGTAGCCTAATTAAATTATTAATAATGTTATTTTCGACAAATGCAAGCAAATATTTTTCTTATGAGTCAGTTTATCATTTCCCCACATAGATAAAAAAAATTTGTTAAATCAAAAATTTAAGAAAATTGATTAGGTTTCTGTGAAAGTGTTTTTGTATGTTTAACTTATATTAAAAATATATAGGATCGTAAATCCATGGCATAATAAATCAGGAATTATACAATTTTAAATTTGTACTAATTATTTAAATAATATAATTAAGGAATTCTGTTGTATATTTGTATGGAATGAATGTGTCTACGGATGAGTGCTGTCAGTTATCAAAAATAACCTTAATAATTATATCTACCAATATTATTTTATTAAAATATTAGTATTTATTTATTTATAAATGCTACTCACACAATTGAGAAGAAAATTTCGATGAGAATATTGTAGGCAAGGAAAGAACACAACACAAAAAAAAAATTAAACGTCAGACTATCACAAGAGCAATTTCAACTTGACGCAACGAATATAGAAAAAGAGCAAAGAGTATTTATGAAGGCATAGAGTTTAGAAAAGAGAAAAGAAGCTACATGAAGACAATAACTTTTGATCAGAAATTTTAATATTAATAAAATTTAATTAAATAATTAAAATACCACTATTATAATAAATAATAAAAATTTAAATATAAAAATCTGGTGTGACTGGCGCGCAAGACACAACTTTCTCTACCCTTCGGTAAGAGAAAGTTGTACGCCGTGCTGATCACACCAGATTTTTTGTGTCGAGATATATTTAGTTTCCCGTAGCACCTTAGTTAACTTGACCACTTGCATTTCATAAGTAAAAAGTCAATTGATTAAAAATTTCCATAGGCTCGATTTAAATTTTGTTAGCGGGCAACCATTTCTCCTATCAAAGTCAAATCCCATCTATTCATAAGCTTAGCCTATATTATCAATGTAATGAAAAATTTTTGTCTCTCATGAAATTACTTTTTAGTTATAACTCATAAAAGATATTATTCTCCAGTCAACTTTTTAAAATGATTATTTTATACCAACTTTTCAAAACGAATGTGCTTCTCATTTATTTTTGCATTCATTTATAATTTTCACCCGGCTTACATACCATATAAACCCAAATGGTTTGATTATATGCTCTGTTCTGTGGTTATGTGCAAAATGGCCTTAGAACAGAGACCGTTTCTCTGTTTATGTTTAAATAGAAAGAGACCCTACACACGGATGATTTTTGTTGTAATAGATTAACATGCATGGATGATAAATAAAAGCACCACAGAGAGAGAGAGAGAGAGAGAGAGAAGTTGAGAGTGTAACTGGAAACATCTGCTGGACTGAGGACAAATCGGAATAGAATTAAATTAACTTTTCAGATATATCCCACCCCCTCGAGACGAGAGTTGATGTATAGATAGCCACCCTAATACATTATCCTATCAGCGTCAGAGCTTTGTAATGAAATTGAATTGAAAATTCCGACAGAAAATACACGTTTATGTTTTTGTGATAACCATTTGCTAAGGTTTGATATCACCGCGATATTTTTATCAGAATTAGTAGATTTGAACAAAATATCTCATTGAATAAATTTGAACTTTTTTTTTTATAAAACTTTATTCCATTATTATTCTATGTAAATTTTTCAAATAAAACTAAAAAATATAACTAATTGTAATTCTAAAATAATAATAGAAAAATAGTGCAAATTTATTCATGAAGGAAAAATTAGTAAAAAAAAATGAAATTATTTTTATATAAAACCAGATTATTTTTCTTAATATATTAATATTACCTGGGAAAAAAAATCTGGAAGATCGAATATTTTTGCACAATTGCCAATCGATACCTCTTCGTTAAGAAATGTACTGCTTATAAAATAACAGGCATTTTGCTTCTATATAAATAACACATATTGAAATATACTTGGTTGAATGTCTTTATAATGTCAATATGATATCTCGCATATCCGAGGATAATAAATTCTTGTTAGAAGTGATTCTTGAAGATATTTATTTCAATTTCTTCTATTTGTTAAAGCAGTCAGATCTGAAACAGTGCCGGATTATTATTACTTTATTATTATTAAAATTTAAATAAGTCCTTAAATGTTTGAATTTGGATTAAAATACAATTATACTCCAAATTTTTACATTGCTCGTTGAACAAATCTCCAAGGCGAAAGTGTTGCGTCCACCCCCTAGAATAAAAATAATTAAAAAATGATAAAAAAAAGATAAAAAGGTTTTATAAAAAGACCCGACATGATTTCATTTATTAAATTAAACCTAGACCAGGACTGTCGTTTCGGTCACCGTTTTATTCGCAGAGCTCAATTATACTTTGCTACATCCAAGTATACTATTAATGTTGTAATAACTTTTAGAGAATTTAGGCTATAACTTATAATGACATTGCCCTGGGTTATATGATTTTTGTAATTGTTATGTCATAGGTAACAAATAATTATTACAATAATATAAAGCGCTAGATGTTTTTTGATGTTGTAGCTGTGATGTGATTATAATGGAGATATCAGCCAAATTGGAATGATCTAGGTTCAATAAAACTCCCAGAATAAGAAGTTTCGCCCTGAATCTATTTGGCCATCTTCACTTATTGGGAATTATACACATAGTGCAAGTGCACATGTGATCAAACCAGTCATTAATACATTTTATTATTTTATATAAAATTTATTGACAAATCCTGGTTTGATCACAAGTGCACTTGCACTATGTGTATAATTCCCAATAACCGAAGATGGCCAAATAGATTCAGGCCGAAACGTCTTATTCTGGGAGTTTTTGAACCTACGGTAGATTATTCCAATTTGGCTGATATCTTCATTTCTTCATTATAAAGCTCTAGTCACTGACTTCCGTTTTATGTTCCTGTTTACCACTCTCTCACGCTGATTGGTACAGAGGAAGAGGAGTCAGTGAGGGAAATTTAAAACTTTAAAATTGTGCAATTGTTCGCCAAAAGCGAGCAAGAGGGTCCAAGGGTTGCAGCCTAATTGTTTATAAATAAGCTTATTGATAGTGTTGATACAGGACAGAGGAGTTGACAGCCAATTTTAGAGCCTCTATATTAAATAAAAACTCTCAATTCTGGATACGTTTCGGCTTTATTCTATCTACTAAGGCCATCATTATCCATTTATTGATAGTGTATTGTTGTGCTATTTGTATTATAATTCTGAAGATGCTTCCGTATGCGAACGAAAAGACAGACCTGAACGGAGTTTTCTTAATAAATTAAATAATAAGGGAAATCAGAAACCCAAATTTAAATGAAATAAAAAAAGCGTAACTTTTACCACAAAAACAGATATAGGAGTAGGTCCATAGGCGCCGGAACTGGGGGGGGGGCAAGGGTACATTGCCCTCCCTGGCATCCCTACAGGGGGGGGCAGAGGGGGGCAAAATTTCTTTTTATTTCATTTATTTTTAAAAATGATATATTTTTACTTTTGAAAAATCAAATCTTCTAAATTAAAAAAAAATTAAAAGAGTAAGAAATTCATTTTTTTCCAAATTTTTTCCAAAAATTTTTGATAAAATCACTACCAAATTTTTAAAATTTTAATTTTATTAAAATTGTATTTTATTTAAAATTTTTAAAGTTTTATAGTAGATTTGTTTTTGTTTTATACTATTTAAACATATTAAATTATTTTAATTTTCTAAAAAAAAATTTTTTGCCCCCCCTGATTCAAATTCGTTCCGGCGCCCCTGAGTAGATCTCATCTAAACAGAATGTTTCAATTCGAATGATTATTTTCTGATATTATTCCGTTTAAATACAGATCATCAAATTTCATCTGATGAAATATGATTATGTTTCAATGTCCTCAAATTCTGAAAAGATAAAAACATTATAGAATCAATTTGCGAGGACAAATGATATATAGATTGCTAATAAATATTAAAGACAGTTTATGCAGTAGATAAATAAATAAATTCCACTTCGTTTCAGAATTTTTTTTTTTGCAATTAATCACTAATTGATGTGATTAATTTTAATAAATATTTTATAAGCATTTCTTTCCAAAAGGTGATTACATTATTTATTATTATAACGAGTATTTCCGCTACGCATATGAACACCCCTTCATTTCTCATTAACATTTCCGATTCATCATTTGTTTGTTATTTCATCAGAAGGGGATCTGTTTTTGATCATATATTTATACATTGAATCTATCTATTATGTAAATTTAACCCGAGCTTTTGTGTTTATCAATTAGAATAAAAATGTTTTTTAAGACTTACATTTCTCTCCAATATTTAAATATAATATATCAAAATTGTTTTATTATTAACTCGTTCATTTTATCATTTTTGGTTAATTTTTTTTTATTGAAAAATAATAAATATGAAGAAGACAATATAATGTTAAATAAATCTCATGAAATTGTTTTTAAAATAGGTGAGGCTCAATTGGAAATCAATAGCGCCCCTTTTTTGTTTTGTATAATAAAAAAGCGAGAAGAAAAATATTGTTTTATGCCTTTCTAAGAGAAATAATAATGAAAAAGTGGAGAAATAAATTTGATAAAAATGTAATATTTTATTCTAAGGTATGTTATATAAATGGGGATGTTTTTTTTCTAAAATGAGAGATATCAATTTTATTTTTTGTAAGGTGTTGTGAGTAAACCCACCGTTATATAGGAAGAGTATATTTTTTCATAAATTAATAAAGAAATGTCTCAATCAATTAATTAATAAGTTGCTCTTTAAATCTATTAATCAATTCAAAAGTATTGTAAGTATGATAGGTAGTTAATAAAATTTGAAATGTTACTGATATTCTTTAAGATTAGATAACAACTTTTTTTTATGAAAACATCAATTTTTAATATAATTAAGTAGTTTTTAATGTCACTAGGCTAATTATTTAAATGAACATATTTATTGTGAAGGATTAACCTTCATTCAATGGGACAAAAATTTGCTAGGACAAAATATTCAAAACATGATCGCCGGGCTCAATATCATATTACGGATTCAAAATAATTGTCTCTTTTTTGTTGTTTATTATTTTAAAGTGTGGTGTAAAAAAAAGTGTAACACTTTGTTTCTTCGGTTCTAATATAATGATACTCTAATTTAGGGAAACATTTAATATGAAATATCTTATACATTTCTAAATAAATTTAACACAAATCATTTTAATCAATTTAAATAAAATAAAGAAAAATCTGGTGTGACTGGTCGCACCAAGGGGGCGCCGAAGGGTAAGAGAAAGTTGCGTACTGTGCTTGTCACACCAGATTTTTTGTGTCGATATATATTTAGTACATGTTATTAGCATTCAAGAAGTAAAATTTATAAATATGAGAAAATATTTATACCATGGCAACCATTTCTCCTATCTTTCCTATGAAGTACAAGAGTAAAGTGGTCTTCAGAAGATTTCAATGGCAAAATTAGAATATACATTTTAAAGAGCATCTAAAAAATAATTGATTTTTGAATTAAAAAAAAAAAAATCGTTGGAGCGAAACTCCAAAAGTTGATAGAAATCTACAATTTTAGTGTAAGGAGTATATACCATATTTCATTGATCTGGTTGCCAATGTTAAATCCCTATGGGGATTTGCATGTAAATTTCGATACAAAAGGAGGGTCCCCTTTGGAACTTTTTACACATTAAAAAAAATTTCCAATTCTTATGAAATTTTGTATTTATTTAAGATTCTCTAAAAAATTTTGAAAAATAACCATAGTTTATTTCAAGCAGCCAACATTTAAAATACACAGAGCTTATGGAAATTTTGAATCAATTGACTTTTTTGCTTTTTATATGAAATGCAAGTGTTCAAGTTTGAAACTAAGGTGCTTTGGAAAACTAAATATATCACAAACATAAAATCTGGTGTGATGGTAGCAGTGTGTGCTGTCACACTAGATTTTTTAAAACTAATTCTTTAATTTTCTTAATTTTTTATTCAATAATCATTTTTCTGTTTAATAAAATTTGGAATTACAGAGTTGAATATTAGTTTTTTCATATAACATATACCAATACGAATATTATTATTAGGTTTTTCTATTTTGATTAATTGGGTCGGACGTCATGGGGTAAGGGTTAGCAAAATCTGGGAAATATTTGAACAAGCCTATAGGGCGCTAATTATACTATCAACCATCTCTCAAATTAAAGATATTTATTTCTTTTTGAGAAAAGTGTCTTAACATTTATTATTAATGATTTTTTGCATTAGTATAAATTATGAATAAAAAAAATATATACACTGTATATTTGTATCATTCTCTTTCAATAAAGATTAGTATGGAAGGGGAAGGTACGGTACATCCAATTGTAATGTGAAGTTTTTGATTGAACCTAATGAAAGTTCAAGATGTAACCGAGTGATAACCTTTAATAGACTTATTGATTTCCAATCGAACCTTTGCTCTCTCTCTCTCTCTTTTTTTTTTTGTTTTACCTTTTTAAAAGAGCCAATCTCACGAACTCTTTTTTCCTTTCTCGATTTCATTAACAAATAATTCATAATACAAGAAAGGAACAAATTATTTAGTTAATAAAAAAGTCAATATCCATTGTATAAATCTTATATCGATGCAATCTTTTTTTTAACATTTTTATTCTTTAATCACTCATGGTTTATGTTTATCATATATTATATTAATACGTATTAAAGATTCACTTCAAAGCAAAAAGTTAAAAACGTTCTAAAAATATTATTTTTACTTACTAAGATTTTTTTATAAAAATAAATATCGGAAGTAATAAATCATCAATTTTTTTTATTTTTACTTTTTTAATATTAAAAAATCAAACTGAGTAAAATTATATCACCTTTAAAAGGAAGTTTACAATTAATCAAATAATGAATTATTTTTAATTGCCACTGTCGATTTTGAAATTAGAAAGAATAAACTATTGGACCTTCATTTTCTTTAATTAAATCAGTCTGCATTGTAATAAAATTGATTTGGTTTTTTTTCCAAGACGAATTCAATGTCTTCATTATCAAACGAAAACTGATTTTAAATTAGCAGTAGGGAAAAAAAGAGATTCATCTTAAAAGAAATCTTTTTAAGGCTTGAAAAAAAGCCCTAAAGAGAATTTTAATTTGTTCAAATTTATTTAAAAAAAAAAAAAAGTATAACGTGAGAAAAATATAAAAACTGGCTCGATATGTGAATGTTGAAGATTTATTTAAGACCAGTGAGCTCGGGGAAATAAAAAGTTAAAGATTGATCAATAAAATGAAACAAGGTGCCAAAATATGTTTGTGTTCTTTTTTGTGGGTATAAAATAAGCGCCAGAAGAAGGAAAAAAATGACAAAGAAAATATGGAAGAATAATCATAGAACTGATAAGAAATAAGGTAAAAAATAATATTAATAATACTACTACCAGAAATTAGAGTTTGATTGTTGGAAATTAGGCAATATAAATTACAAAAACGCTCAAGTATATTTTCCTCTAAGACCATCTATGCTTACTTATGCTTAGGGAAATTTAATATCACCGTGATCTGTTTAGTGAGGCTCAAGAACAGGGGTTCCCAACATGAACCCCTTCGAGTTCAAAACAAGTTAAATAGGGATGATAAATTTTTTTGTTTTAAAATTTGAGTTAATTTTTATGTTATTATTAGATAACAATATCCGTTTTAATAATGTATGTATAAATGAGCTAGCTACATGTTTAATATAGATTTGTATAGGACTGTGGGTATTAAAAAATAGAAATTTAATAGTACAGCTGCCTGATTTGTTCGAGAGTGGAGCCTTGCGCTTAGGCAACCAAAATGCTTAGCCGTCGGAAGTGTGGTCTTAAAAGTAGCTTTTCCACTTCAGTTGGATTAAAAAAAAGATGATTTATTTATTTTAAAAATATTGGTTTGGTTGACTAAGCTCGTGCCCTATCACTAGACCACAATGTCGCACTCATCTATTCGAATTTAAAATATTGCAAATTTTAGTCTTCAAGCATGTGGAAGCAACAGATTATTCAGAAAATTAACCTAAAAATGAGTAAAACAAAAGGTTATTTATTCGAAAGTCGGCGGAATATGTCTTTTGCGACCGGAAGAAATAGAACAGGCCGGCCTGTCGCCCGGTCTGCTGAAATATTTGGTGAAAATATTTAAGGAAGGGACAGACATGCAAAGAACAGGACTGTCAGTCCCACCTCGGGTAGCATGTGGTCGCCATCCACGTACCCACAAAATGTGGGCCCCTTAGCATGCTTTAAACAGAGATCAAGGGCGGATACAAGGGGGGGGGGGGTAAAGGGGGTAATTACCCCCCGAGCATTCAAGAAAAGAATACGCTTTTTTTCGCAAAAAAATTATTTTTAATGTAAAATTTTAGTGTGCTGTGCGACGAGTCACACCAGATTACCCCCCCCCCCGAGAAACACCTCTGGATCCGCCCTTGGCAGAGATACAACAAATATTAATATTTAAATTGAAATTTTAAATGAATTAATATATAAGTATTAAATAAATATCAAATGTCAAGACGTCTATAAAATGGCGTAGAGTTTTGCTTGCGCAAATATGCTTGTGCATGATTAAAATTCAATCGAGCATCACTTACAATGTTTGCGTAAAATTCTCCTACAGACGCTACAGTTTGCTTGTACAAAAAGATCGCACACGCATGCTTGTCAGTCATGTTTGCAGTTACGTGTGTAGCCGCCTTAAACGAATTGACAAATTTTTCAGGCGACAAATCGCAATCTAGATGAACAAATTGACGAATCTTAAGTTTTTTTGTTTTAACATTATTTGTATTATGCTCTATTTTTTAGAGAAAAATTTAAGCCGGTCGACGAAGATAATAAAATTCTTTAAAAGGGGTCGGAGTCGATGTAAGATGAATTATCTAAGCTAAGACTTGTTTTTCTTCATTTCCACCCAGGTATATTTCAGTATTTTCCTCCCCCTCTCTCAACAAGCCTTTGGGCTTTATGTCGATGAATATTCATCCCCTTTCCAATAATGAATTAATGGTGAGAAAAGAAGACATATAAGAATGGGGATATGGGAGATATCCGAGTCACGTTATGAATAAGAACTTATTTCAATTAGACTTAAAAATTATTACTTTTGCTTTTATATAATGTATAACACAAATAAAATATTTTAGCCATTTCTTTGGAATAATGAAATAATAAATCTCAATAATACATTTATTATATCTGGGAATATATATTTACAATAAATAAACATGGGCTTAAAGCGAATAAGAGAGATTAGTAAAGGAAATTTTTTTCGTAGTATAAGATTCCTTTTTTTTTTTTTTTTTTTTTTATATATTCGACTTTACTCGCATTGAGCAAAAGTAAATGTTTGAATAAAAAATCTCACTATTTTTTAGCTTGTCACCTGCAGACGTCGCGATGCTCATTCAATATTTGCTCTCTTAGGCGATTTTTACTTTCTACCTCTAGAGAAAATGTTTTCAATTCTCTTTTCTCTTCTAACACTGAGATAAATGATCCGATGGGCGTTTAGAGAGAGACCCATTAAAAAGTGCATCAATCACTCAATTTTCATTCAAGCGACCAAATCCCGGCTTTTTAGGGAAATTCTTTGATTAATTTGAAAACAAATTTAATCTGTACAAAAAAAAAAAAAAAAAAAAAGGTTGAAATGAATTGAATTGGCTTAATAATAAAAACCGAACGAATTGTTTAAATCATTGATGGTCAAATAGAGGCTGGATTAGAGCCAACTAGCCTATTCTAAATTAAATCTTTGAAAATACTATTTTAGATTATGAATTAAAGAACGATTTTGAGTTGATTTTGTAATAGGATATGATGATATTACTATATCAGAAATAAATTCCAATGGATAATTTAATTAGGAGGTAAGTAAATATGGATAAGTTAATACTTGATCTCTGAGACGCTGGCCAGAGAGCTTTTTTATAATATTCATATTCACAAGATGACTGTTAATTCATGGTACAAACTGTGAGGGCTGGTTTCAGGACACTGTAACAATCACTATAGGAATGTATGGGAAAAAGTGACATTAATTATTTAATTAATAAACGTGATTATTAAAACACTTTCGCTTGCTTTTTTTTTTTACTTTCTCTTACATATATATGAAATATATAGAGAGAGAGTATTGTAAGTATTGCATGTCAAAAATTCTATGTCAGATTTTGAGGGAAATACATGTTTTTCTTTCCTTTGTTTGTGCTTTGCCATGACACATTTGCCCATATAATTCTTATACAAAAGTGATTGTTACAGTGTCCTGTACCAGCCCTCACAGTTTTGTACCATGAACTCTGTATAAATAAAAAAAAAAAATACTTGTAAAGATTGAATGTATTTTGCTTATAATATGAGCAAAGGTCATGAAGATGGGAATGATACGTTCCCGAAACGTCGACGATATCTGATTAAAATCTTTACTCTAGGCTAGCTGCCTCCATTTTCCTGCCCCTCTTAATAGATTGCAAATTTATTTATTTGTAATTCAATAACAGAAAAATGTTTATCTTAATTTTCTTGTATAATACAACTCTAAATTTTACAGAAGTTATATATTTGTAAATTTGAATCGAAAAAGAAAATAACTAACAAGTCCAAGACCTTGAGGTAGATCGCGAAGTGTGACTTTCAATAAAATAAATAAACTTCCATTTTTAAAGTCTATATGACCCAAAATGCCGAAAAGATTTAAACAGAAAATGTAAATTCACAAGCTTTAAGTTCCTAGAAAGGGAAGTGACGTCAAAATCAAAGCTTACTTTCTTCTGGATCTACCATGGTATTTTTCCCTGTGTTTTTCATAATACAATTCTAAGGAGCTGTATTTTTTTTTACCTTTAAGCCCTCTATGTACTCGTGAGATAGGAAACAGGTTTAAAGTATTTATTCTGGAATCTAGAAGGGATGCGTGCTTTGCGAAATAACAAAGTTTTTTTTGTAGCAATGATTAGAAGGTTTATTTGGCTTTTTCTTTTATTTAATTAAGGATAAAAACATGGTGATCCTTTTTTTTTTCAATTAATATTTAAGAACATTGTGAAGAAACTTTTAAAGTTTCAAAAAAAAAAATAAACAGATCAAATTTAAGTTTTCTAGTATATAAGTAAAAACTTGAACTATCCAAATGGGATATGAAGGCTGGTGAGTTGAGAGTTGCCATGTCCTTAACTCCCTACGACCACCGGTGAAATGTCTAAAGACTAATTTCAAAGTTTTCAAAAGTGAGAGAATATTCTTGCAGGTGGAGAGGGATGGTCTGAGTGAGTAATAGCCAACACGACAGGCTTTCTAAATTTACACCTAAATAATAGGATTTGTATTCACAGGGGAGTTATATGAATTTGATTTGTCATTATAACAAGACATGGAGTGGGGAGTTGGGGAGAATGTTAGCTCATTGACCGTGAGATGTTCTGACCCAGTTAATTGCAATTACCATAATAATTTTGAATTAATATACTCTCAATAACAAAGCGAAATTAATCAATTCTCCCATGAAAATAATTTTTAATTTATGACAAATAATAATGAAAATGTCAGTGCAAATATTCATAACATGATTTTCATCTGTTCAGTTAGAATTTTTTTCTAATACTAAACTTTGATCGCATCTCTCCTAGATAATTATTTTTTTTGTTTGGCCTCATCAATAAAGACTCACATGTCTTGTTAAAAAATTATTATTATTTTTTTTTATATAAAAAACACACTTTTTTCTCATTCACACTCACAGTAATTTGAATGAAAAAATTTGATTTTCCACTGCATGCATATCTTAAATATTCCTCTCTTTTTGCTAGAAGATTAAATAATAATATTTTCGAATATAAGGCTCTTTTTCTCAAAAAAAAAAAAAAAAAAAAAAAATTGAGTCTAAGTATGTGAGAAATAAATTGTGTAATAAAATACAATTTATTTAAAAACCCCAGAGGAAGCCACTGGACAAATGATAATATCTCTTGTAAGATAATTACCAAAAAATAATTGAACCTGCGTGTCTAAAACAATTTTATATTAATCGTCGTTCTGTGAACTCTTCTGCAAAAATGAGCTATTCTTTTAAAATTTCCTTAAATGAATAGTTAATAGAAAATATCCTCTGATAGCAGATCTTAAAAGATGATTAATTAGATATAATCGGCGAATGGGGGAGGGGGAGTGAATGAGAATGAGATGAGGATGAGACTAAGATCCGCCGACCCCGCATCGCGGGAATAATAAGACGAAGAAAGAAGAAGAGATATAATCAAGATCTTTCAAAGAATAAGTGTCCGGAGCAAATAATCATAAAAAAAACTAGAGGTGGAAACTGTAGCCCTTGCCAACTATTCCTCCTAATCTCTCTTCTTTTTTTCTTCACCTTAATCCCGCGGTGCAGAGTCGGTGGATCATGTGTTTTTATGACAGAGAAGGAATAGAACAGGCCGGCCCTTCGCAAGGTCTGACGCCTGTTGAAAATATAGAAGGAAAGAGACTGACATGCAAAGCACAGAAGAATTGCCAGTCCCAGCTAGGGCAGCTCGTGGTCGCCATTCACGTACCCACAAGATGTGGGCCCCTGAGCTTTCCCCTAATCCCTCTTTTATGGTTAATTTTAAATTTCAGAAAATTGACAAGAGAGGGTCTGAACCAGAAGAGTAGACTTTAATAAAATTCCCTTTGTTTGTAAAAAACGTTTCTTACACTGGGAGTTTTATTTTCGATACAAGCTATCTATCCTCCTGACTAACTTCCCCTCTTGTCAATTCTCGGATGTGCGGACAGACAGCTAATTTTCATGTCGTCATCAATTTTAAATTTCGTTCCGCTATTTAATACTTTAATGACTAACATTTTGAGTTCCCAATTTGAGGTTCCAAATATTGTGATGCCCCACTCGCATAGGGTCTATGTAAAGTAATATAATTCTAACATAAATATACTATCTGATTTTGATACTTTATAGCTCGATCCGAAGAGGATAGCAAAATGCAAATTTTTTGCTGTATAAAAATAAGATTGAACAAAAGGACTCGGATGAGATGACATATTCCACACTCTATAATAATTTAGTACTCAAAGAATATGTGCCTTTACTCCAAAAACATTTTTGCTAAAGAGATATTTCAAGAGTTGGCAATCCCTCATGTAATTTTCATTAATATTCTATATCAAGAAGAGCTTTAAATTTAGAAATATTAGCGAAATATTCGTCTCTCCGTCATGGAAATTTTATAAAAATTATCATTAAATATTGAAGATACTTTAAAAACCAAGTCATCACAGAAAATATAAAAGGAGTAACTACTGTAGTAGTAGTATAGACTTTTTAAAAATTAAATTTAATCTGGTAACGGTTGGCTCTAATTCAAATATAATCTAATTAGGAAAAACAAAACTAAAAACACAAGGTGATATGTTTCAATATATTATTTATTAGTGTCAAGACTTGGTACGTAATTCCACACGTGGTGTCGAAATATGTATCAAGAATTCATACCAGTGAATAATATTTAATTTAAAAAAGAAACTACAAATCCAGTGATGCTATCGATAGACCTACAAAAGAGGAGTAGTGCGCGGTTGGAGTTTATGATCATTCTAAGATAATATCAGTAGATAATATCTGGCCTTAGATGCGATTGATTTTTACTTTCTCTTACCTATGTATATATGTAATATATATATAGAGAGAAAGTATTGGATTCATGTCAAAAATTCGATGTCGAGATTTTGATGGATCTTCACGTTTTGAGGTCCCCTGAGTCCAAAAAAGTGGTTTTCGCGACATGGTCTGTCTGTCTGTGTGTCTGTGTGTCTGTGTGTGTTCAATTTTAAGCATGAAGGAATTGAGCTATGAGGCTGAAATTTTATATTTAAGTTAAACACCCCCCGGGACCGGAAAAATAAGCTTTTAATCAAAATCGGCCAAAGAGTACTAGTACTTTACTGATGTACTTTTTCAGTTTTTTTCGATTTTCTCAAAATTCGCTCTAACGATTTTGATTAAAATTCAAAAATCAATTATTTTTTAGATGCTCTTTCAAATGTATATTCTCGTTTTGACCTCAAAATTGTTTGAAGCACACTTTACTCTTGTGCTTCATAGGAAAGATAGGAGAAATGGTTGCCATGGTAACTAAATATAAATAATTTCCCATACTTATAAATTTTACATCTGAATTCAAATATTCCCTACTGCCGGGAACTAAATACATGTCGACACAAAAAATCTGGTGTGACAAGCACAGTACACAACTTTCGATTACCGAAGGTAAGAGAAAGTTGTGTGCTGTGCGCCAGTCACACCAGATTTTTTTAATTACTAGCCTAATTGTTGGTCTATTTAATTCGAAAACAAATACATCCCCCCAATGTTAGGTTAAGGAAGCTTAATATCAATTTTATTGATTTTTTTAATAAAAAAAAAAATATGTGAAATTTTTCTGACTTAAAAAAATGGAACGCTCTTTTAAAACAGTCCCTTAGGAAGGGCTTTAGTTACAATATGAATGAATAGAGTGAGTGAGAACGAGGGAGAGAGGAAAGATTGATATTTCTGACGGCTTAACCCTGAACCTTTAAAAAGAGGGAGCAACAAAGGGAACAATACCCGCTGCCCCTTGAATGAATGCCCAGCAGTTGACCTTTCAGGGGATTATTACCCGGAAACCACTTGAGAGCTTCTTTTATTATTATTATTTTTTTTTTTCTATTTAGTATCGATAAAGATGTCGTCTTTATATGAAAGTTGCATTTGAAGTCATGTTATTTTACCAGTATAGGGAAAATATTTTCATTTATAATAATTATTTTCAGAATTAACTCATAACAAATCTTCAAGGAGAATCAACAACCCAGAGAAGAGTATGTATCACGGATATTGACAGATTAATATAAATATAGTTGATAATACTTTGAACTCATGAATAAGAATTTTTATTTTTACTGGTTTTTCTAAATGTGCTATCAATACCGATATCCAACAAACCTATGCTAATTGGAATCAATGGCACTTCGTTAAACATCAGAAGACATTTCCTAGTACAAAAAATTTTATTAAAAAAAATTGTATTACAATGCAAGAATATATCATTCTACACTATAAACAATTATTCCATTGGAACAACTAAAATATTCCATTCATAATCAACCAGCAATACATTAAAATTTGGAAATTAAAATGCAACAATTCTTGCAATTCTCGAAATTCCAAAACTTCCTATTTCAATCACCCCTTCACTATTAATTTAAGCAACTGAAATTTTTATATTTATCAAATTTTCAATAAAATACCTCTATTTAGATTGATTGAAATAATCATATATGAAAAGAATAAAATAAAAAAAACTAGGAAGGGATTTACTGATAAATACGAGCTTCACTGCAGGTTGAGTTAAGGACAAACAAGAAAATATATCTCCTAATTTTGTTATCGTTAATTTTTTTAAACCTCGTTAATTTTTTTTTTTTAATTTTAACAATTGAGTTAAAGGAATTTATTTAAAATTACTATTTCTAATGAAAACGTCATAAATACATTTGAATTAATTGATAGCAGCAGTTGAAAAATATAGTCTTCACTTATATTTAATTTCCTATCCAATTTATCCACACTATTAAGAGGAAGAAAGTATACTACAAAAATAAATTTGAAATCTAATTTTGAAATTTTAAATTATTAAAATTAGATGTATATATAATAGGATTTGCGTTCGCTGATTCTATTATCAGCTAATTGAATATTTCCAATAACAAACCTCTAGGCGAAAATATGATTTGTAAACGTTACGAGATGAATACCAACCTTTATGATCATCAAACATTAAATATTAACAAATCATTTATTTGAATTTATTCAACCCAAATTGATTGGACTTATTAAACATATTATCATCAAACACACAAAATATTTTGAATAAATTATTAAATAAAATAAAATATTAGACCTCATTTTTAATTATCTCTTATTTTACATTCATTTCATTTGGCTCTGTTATTTCATTTAAATTAAAAAACTGCTTTAATTCTCAATAACTTCATATTTTGAATAGTAAATATATCTTCATTGAAAGATAAATTTGTTACCTTTAAGTTATTTTAATATTTTCAACAGGTTACTGTTTACCTGTGCCGTAAAACTGCGCAAGTATATATTGCATTTAAAACTGAACGTGTAGATGGAGTATTTGCACGATAGAACAATCACGTATTGTAATTGATTGTCTTTATGCATTCATAAACTAGACTTGTGCAAGTTATCAGAAGACATGAACTTGCACAAATCAAATTTACTCCAGTATACTTGCGTATATATACCGCTCAAGTAGAAAGTAACTCTGGTCTAGATTAGTGTTTGTCATGGCCCATCTAAATTTTGTAAAATTTTAATGCTCAATATATTCACCATACATAATATTCGGCTTCTACAAAGAAGTTCCCTGTTCAAATTCTGGGCGTGCGGGATTTTTTCATTAAATAAAAATATTTATTTAATGTAAACAAATTCTCAAGAACGCACTGGATTGGAATATTGGGAGGAAAGGGAGTTCATAGGACATTCCGCCCTCTGGAAAAGAATTAAAGAAGTCTCCCTCAAAGTGATGCATTCTTCGACAGGAGTAGGCTACACGCCGGTGCTGAGGGAGTCTCTCCTCCATAGCATAGGAGAAGTTCGATAAAAGGAACGCAAAGATAAAGCAGGAGGAGGGGTTAGAGATAGGAAATGATCTAACTTCACGGGATGCCGGTAGATGGCTACGGCCAAAGGCCGGTTGGGTTTGAGGTGTGTGTCTCCGTGCACGAAAGCACCTCTTGTAAATAAACGGGGATCCCGATAGGAATTTCAAATAATAATAATAATATTCAAAAATTAAATTAATTCACTGATTGAAGCCTATAAGATGACTTAGGTTTCAGAAAGAAATTTTAAGAAAAAAGTAAAAATTGTCTCCATTAACTATTAAATTGACTCCCACCGGTCTAGAGTTAGTCATTGTTGACTGCAACCCAATGGTCAACATGCTAACCACGAACAACAATACTTGTTAATGAGTGCCATGCGAGGTTCAAAAAAAATCTATGACTGTGGAAATATTTTATTTAATTCTAAGTGTATATAATAATATAATACTTAGACTATATGTTATGTAAAATTCTTAACACTTTAGATAATAAGATAGTAGGCTAAATTAATGAATAGTAGCCTATAAAATAACATAAATATCTCGCTTCCAATACTGAAAACGGCTGAAATAAAGCCAGTTTTATTTTAAACCCCAATCACATCTTTTTATTGAAAAATATTTCAGTAAAGTGACGTTGAGTCATCTTCAATGCGAAAATGTGATTTGATAGTGGGTCGTCATCTGTTGAGATGATAAAAATCCCTTGAGGATAGATCCTCTATCACTTTTAGAAACATGCTTACTATTTCACCAGACTTTGCAGTTTTTTATTGGGGCTTAGACTCCTTCTTCTTCTTCTCCTATCCAGTTTATTCCCACAACCCCGGGTCGGCACATACTTCATTTATATTTATTTAATTTTTAGTTAATATAATTTAAATGTATCCCTTAAACGAAGCGAAACGAATCATTGAATCTTGAAACATATCTTATTTGTCATATTTCCACTAAATCATGTAGCATGATGCATTCTTGCTTTATACAACTTAAGTGCTAAGTTTATTTGGCCTCGGTCTGGCGATAAATTCTGATAGTGTTTGAAACTTTATAAATTATAGAAAAATTTTTTTTTCTCAAAGTTGACCGTTCGGGCCAGCCTAATTGATAATTGACTTTTTTTTATTAATTATAAAATAATAATTAAAAAGTATTAGAAAAATGTATCTAATTATTTTAATTTTCTATTTCAGGTAAGTGAGATGAGCAGCTTTTACGTTGTTAATTTATTCACCGCAACATAATCTGGTGAGTTTTTTTTTTTTAAATTATAATATTATTTCTTCTAAGAGCTATATTCTTTATTATTTCGTTCCCTCCCCCCTCCTCTCCTCGCCCATACTATGTTTATATTTTATGCGTATTCTCATCTGGATATAAAAATTGTCTTGACAGAATCTTCAATATCATTCTTAGAAAAATTTTCTATAAAACTGATTTTACAAATTGTTATCCATTCGTAAATATGCAAATATGTTTTTTGACAGAATATAATATAAAAGGTCTCTGTCACAAAATATCAAATAATTTGAGTGTATTTATATTGAAATTCCGTCATTTCTTTTATTATATAAAAAATAAATAAAAATACGAATTTCTAACAATTCAGACAAAAAAAAATTCATCATTAAAATTTTACATTGATTTTACTAATGAAAACGTTTAGGTGTTTTATCTAAAACAAAAGTTTTCTTCGCGAATCAGCTTCCCCTTAATACAATGTACGGTTATTCAGCAATGTTGAAATGGTTGCCTATCATCACGGGCTTCTAAATGGCGATCGTTTCAGTCTCATTCATGAGATAAACCTGAATGTTAAGATCTTATTTCGGGTTTTCCACCTACTCCTTTCAATCTTTGATATCGCCCGTTTTGGACATAGTAAATTTAATCATTTTCCGAGTAAAGTAAGAGTGGTTTTCATTTTAATTTATTTTTTTTTTGTTTTTTATATTTTTTTTTTCATACATTCATTATTCATTTGACAAGTGGACTCGTGTGGATTCTGTTTATTTCCTAACAAATCAAATACAAGCAATTTTAAAACAGATTTTAAATAAATTGCCATGTGCCCTGTTTGGGTGGAGTCATCATTTAGAAATGAAAAAAAAAAAAAAAAAATTATTAAACTTCAAGTTCTATCAAACTCATACTTATTAAAAAATATTTTTCAACTGAAAACTGATTTAATTAATTCGGAATTTTATAAATTCACTTTTAATTTCAATTTTATATTAAAACTCACTCCTTGTTTATCTATAAATTAATTATTGTAATTTCAAGAATCTCAATATAGATTAAATACAGTATATCAACATTTATTTATTTAGAACGCTATTGACATTTCCAGAAACTTTTAATATATTTTCGTCGTAATTTTTAAAATCGGAAAATACGAAAATTGTCATCATGTTCTGAAATTACTAACCGAAAAGGGTGTCAAATAAATTTCAAATACGTTTCTAGAAATACAAATTCTAACAAAATGAATAGTATATTTCGAGAATGACACTAGCCGCATTTTTTTCTACGGAGATTAAATTGTCACAGCTCATGTATTTACTGTATATTAAAACCCTTCTGTTAGGCATACTTGTAAACAAAAAATTCCATTAAAGTTATCGATTGAAATAATTCAATTTGACAAAATATTATTTTTTCTATTATTTAATCATTTTAGTCATTAAAAAAATTTTTTTGTTCTGCTTATTCCTATATTTTAGGCTCTCAATATGAAGGTCATGTCATCTCTTCAAATTGATTTTAACAACCATTCAATTTATATACAGCCCGTGATCTGTGGCTCAGAGAGAAGACATTACCTTCCAGTCCCAAGCGAGAAAAATTTATTTCATTTGAATTGACTACAAATATATCCCGAATGTGTTTAAACTAAACGACACAAAAAATCTGGTGCGACCAGTGACACCAGATTTTTATAAATTGTTATCAATGCGTTAATTTATTTTTTTTTATTAAACCTTTGTTTAATTTATATGTATATGGAGTGAGTCATGCTTTTCATGCCATCTTGACAAGATAAAGTAGAGATCTTCATTAAACCTTGCTTCTCCCTGCGAAACATTTTAACTTTTCTCCATCCCCACAGCAAACACCTAAATATGACCTTTTACATTGCATACACAATAATTTCTCATATATTAGTTCGCATATTTCTTGTCACTAAGAACAAATCTACTAAACTTCCAAGGACTTTATGCAATTCCTCTGTCAAATAAAGCCAAACACCCTTCGCCAAATACCACACAAGTTTGGATAACTATTGGAGTTTAGATAATTCCTCTCCTCTTAACTTTGCAATTTCCCTTCCAGTTTTTATTTTATTTTAATCTATCAAAAACATTTCATTTTTAAGTATAAACATTATTTATTAACGACTTTAATGAAAAGGTTAATTACGTAGTTTGGATTCAACTATTGTTTTGAATTTTAACAAGTCCTGGGGGGATATTATCATTATCAGGATGGTATAGATTATAAAGTTTGCTTTAAAATGCCTTAAAAGTTTGCAACGAGATTAAGTATATTATTATTAATAATGTAAATTGTTAGCTGGTGCAGTAAAATTCAAAATCAAATATTGCTGAATTTATAAAATATAAACACATTTTTTTAAAAGTCTTTTCGGCATCTTAAGCCATTTAGACTTTAAACTTAAATATTCATTACGATATACCAGGGGTTCCCAAACTTTTTCGGTTCCCGGCGCCCTTAATATATAAGAATTTTTCCGTGGCGCCCTATGTCAAATCTCAGAGCAAACCTTATGCTTTTAATAGTTTTTCTTCATTTCGAATTCAGATACCCATTGATATATCTATTTATTTAATAAATAATTAAAACTTCTGGCTATAATTTTTCGACTAATAGCGAATTTTGAGAAAATCGAAAAAAACTGAAAAAGTGCATCAGTAAAGTACTAGTACTCTTTGGCCGATTTTGATTAAAAGCTTATTTTCACGCTCCCGGGGGGTGTCTAACTTATATATAAAATTTTAACCTCCTAGCTGTTTCCTTTCTTGAGATATTTTGTTCACAGACACACGACAGACAGACAACACGGACAAACCATGTCGCGAAAACCACTTTTTTTTTATTCAGGGGACCCCAAAACGTGTATATCCATCAAAATCTCGACATCGAATTTTTGACATGAATCCAACACTTTCTATATATACGGTATAAGCTTATGTATATTAATATAAACATATAGGTAAGATCAAGTAAAAACGAGCAATGTAAATGAAGTTTGTTTGTTAAAAGTAAGCACATCATTTCTCGAAAACGACTATATGAATAGCAGATACACGTATACAAAACAAATTGTGTTTAAAAATAAATTTTACTTTATAGAGTATTAAAGATATTAAAAAAAGTAATATAGGAAACGTTATCATAAAGGTTGATAATTAGTCACCGAAACGTTTCCACATTTCTCGTGAAAATATTTATTTATAACTATCCTATAATTTGACCCTTAATGAACAAATCTAACAATAAATTATAAATGTGCTCACCAAAATGTAGAAATTGTAGGAATCCTGCAGCTGAGCGGAAAAGTCCTGCTGCCCAAGTGAAGGTTTCTCAATCGAGACGTTTGCTCACGCCACAAACCAACGGATCCCTAAAAACAAAAGAAATTTTAATTTTAGAATGCATCAAATGAATTAAGAGAATTTGACAAATTGACTTACAGTGCAATTTTTCTTGAGACTATAGTTTCTAGCCCGCGTCAGTGATGTCCTTTGGAGACAAAAAATATTTTATCTCTTAAAAAAAAGTGAAAGGATCCAGTTGGAAGTCCTGAAGAATCTCGTCGATCTCAGCCCCCACTCCCACCCTAACCATCTAAAACAAAAGAAGAGTTAAAGGATTATTAGTTTATATAATTGATTTTTTATGAAAAAATATTGAAGATTTCTTTAACTTACTCTGTAGACTGCTTCTTTCGGCTCAACGTGGGCTTCCCTAAAAACTAACCTAATTCCACACTATCTATGACCGGGGCGGTCATCTAATTCTAAAATGCAGTTCCTCTTCTTTCTTGAGACACACGCGAACGCGAGCACTCCCGGAAGGCAGGTAAGCCTTCATCACCAAAAATCGAAACGGAAAGAACGCCCACAAACCCAAGGAAATAAAAGGAAAAGAAACAGAGACACACACTCACACACAGCTACATACTCAAACAGATCAATTAATCTCTGCCCACCTGCCTAATATCATTTACTATAGAGCTAAAAAGAAGCAGAGGTAATTGATCTGATATTCATTCACGAGTTAGGAAGGAAGCCCGGCCAATACAATACTGAAGATCCCCCTTGATTGCTCATCTCAGAAACAGAATGACGTTGTTCAAGATGCATGCTGAAAAAAAGAACCCTAAAAGCTAACAACATCCTATACGAACTCCTAACATCTTGAACATTAACTCATTCTGTCCTGAAACAACCAAGGCCCAGAACTCAGCACTGACGGACAAAGAGCCTCGGAGAAAGAGAAAACACTCTTTCTCTCAAATGCGCGAAAGAGAGAAACATACGATAGAGAAATTCTCCTATTTCCTTTGAACATCGGTCAAAAGTGAAATGATCCTCTACTGGAAGCCCTGCCTAAACCTAAATGGGACGAACAACAACACCCTATGCCAGTATTGAGGAATCAATTCACAATTGAACGTCAATTCAAGAGAACATCAGAGAATTCCGACATAAAAGGCCTAAAACCCCATATAAATAAATATTAATAAATGCGTGAGCGTAGAGATTTTCTAATTATTAAGCGCCCAAATATAGATTCTAACAATTGCTAGCTAGATAATCTAATAAGAATTGCGTGTAATCTTAAAAATTAACATGGAGTTAGTAGACAGAGAAAAGAGGTCTCCTTAGAAAATAATAATCCCATACACGCAAAACTTAAATCCTAATATTGAATCATGTAATATATAGCTAAAATAATAATACATGCACACTTGAATTGTCTCATACGATGACGTTGCTCCCACGTAGGGTAAAGGGATGAAATAAGTATTGTGCATTATCCACATATTACCAATAATTGCATACCTTTTGCACATTGTACATTCATCCATCCCATTACCTTGAGAAACGAAATCTGCATTTGGGGCTGAAATGTTAAAATTATGATATCAAAGAAAAGATTTATAAATTATCAAATTTTAAATCAAAATAAAATGAAATGAATTTTGGAAAAAAAAATTTTATTTTAAAAATTTTGAATTTTTAACTATTTAAAAGTCAGGGACTCTGAAATGGGAGAAATACAAGTATTAATAACATCCTATCCATGCACCTATTGCAAAATAGCAATAATAAATATTTAGGCCAAATATTTAGGCCAAATTGAGAAAATTGAAATAAATTTTGAAAATCCTAAATTTATCTCACTCTACGCTCACGTAAATGTTCATACAGACTTTTGATGTAGCTGCTAGACTCTGCAAACAGCTGAAGAGAGACTGCCTTGGTGAGATCTTCCTTCAAGTACTTCTCGCTGGCGATGTCCAATTCGCTCGGGATACATGATGTCAATTCTCGAAAGCGATTAGTCAGCTTCTAAAATACAAAGAACAAATATAAATAATTTTTATTTAATTTTATATTTATTTTGACCCCTTCTGTTTGAGAAATAAAGAGGCATCAGCCTTTTTATGAAAAGAATTATTTTATTTTCAATTGATCGTTTGGTCATATTTTGAGGGCGCTTGACACACTAATGCGTAACAGGGTCCAATTATAAAAATGCCCATTTTCTAAAAGTAAAGTCTGCTTAGAGAATAATTTATTTAAGTAAACAAAGAGAATCTATACAGGTTCAAACTCGAAAGAGATTAGAGAAGTAAAGACAAAAATGTTAAAAATATCTCTAATTAATTAATTTTATATTTAAGGAATTTGACTATAATAGGGCGTTTGGTTCACCATCAAATAAACATATAAATTTGTTAAATGCGTTTTGTAGGCTTGGTATATGATGATTTGATACAAGATTAAAAAATATAATATTTTCAATTAAGGGAATATAATTCTCGGTTTCATTTAATATACGGGTTGTTGGGTATATATGTATGTGTCTGATGTGATTTCTTTCAATCATAATATGAAATTAACTAATAAAATAAAATTTATATAACTTGGATTAAATAATGAAATAAAAATTGGTGAAAGCCTGATATAAGAGAAAGATAAATGTGCTAATAATCACACCATAATTTACTCGTAGGGATTATAGAGAAAGATTCGCTATCAATGTCGAAATTATGGAAAATATTTTTAATATTCTCTGCTGATAAAAATATTATTTCAATATTCTTTGGGCCTAAATGTGTGCTTGTTGTAATGTGGCATCATAGGTAACTATTATTTTTAAGTGATTTTGTATTGCCTCGGTGCCTGAGAAATAACAGAAACGTTTTAGCAAAAACCAGATGAAAAAATCACTCAAGATTTCTCTCTCAAAAAGAAGTTCCTAGCCCATAAAATCGTTGCAGCGAATTATGGGAAAATCGCAAAAAACTGAAAAAGTACATCAGTAAAGTGTACTTCAAACGATTTCAACGAAAAATTTCACTGATATACTTTTTAAAGAGCATCTAAAAAATAGTTCATTTATGAATTTTAAATAAAATCGTTGCAGCGAATTATGGGGAAATCGCAAAAAACTGAAAAAGTACATCAGTAAAGTGTACTTCAAACGATTTCAACGAAAAATTTCACTGATATACTTTTTAAAGAGCATCTAAAAAATAGTTCATTTATGAATTTTAAATAAAATCGTTGCAGCGAATTATGGGGAAATCGCAAAAAACTGAAAAAGTACATCAGTAAAGTGTACTTCAAACGATTTCAACGAAAAATTTCACTGATATACTTTTTAAAGAGCATCTAAAAAATAAGTGATTTTTGAATTTAAAAAAAAATCCTTGGAGCGAATTTTGAGAAAATCGAAAAAAAACTGAAAAAGTACTAGTACTTTTTGGCCGATTTTGTTTAAAAGCTTATTTACACGACATCGGCAGGAGCCTAACTTAAATATAAAATTTCAACCTCCTAGTTCATTTCCTTCATGGTCAAAAATGTCCATACACACACACACAGACCAATTTGCGAACCCACTTTTTTGGAATCAAAACAAGTATATCCATCAAAATCTCAACATCGAATTTTTGACATGATCGCAATACTTTCTCTCTCTATATATTTCATATATAGGGTAAGAGAAAATAAAAATAAGTTATTAAATTTCTTCAAGATCTCCTAAGAACAGTATTCCTTTCTTATGTAAAATATTTATTTAGACCATTTTGATCTAAATAATTATGTGAAGTCCGAACCCATTCCCCTTCGCTTTTAGATTATCAATTTTCACATATCTCTAACATTACGCAAGAGGAGAGGGGGGGGGGGGGATATAAACACTTGATCCATTTTAATACTCTAGTAAAATAAATAGACCACTTAACTATTTCTTCTATTCTATTGATATTTTTAATACCGTATTTCTAATAATTGGCTGAATTCACTGTTATGTTTTATTGATAAAATAATAGAAATAAATATAACCTAAATAAATAAATAGAAAACATACAAGTGAAATATCATTAAATGTATAGAAAATTAGAGTAGTTTATAAGGGATTGTATTTGAATTTCTCCTTATCCGGTGCTGAATTCCATTCATTCACATGTCGCCATAAATCAACGTGCTTTCTCAAAAGCATTATTGATTATTCATTACGATATTTAGGCCCATTCAGCTAGCAACTAAAAGAATAATCAAGAGGTGGGAATAAATATGTCAAACAATTTTCTCTTAGCCCTCATTAATTTTCTGCGATATTTTAAAAATAAATAATCAATTATAAACTTAATCATAAAAGGATTCAAGTACTCAATTGAAAGTAGAAGTTGTGTAGGTTTGAAATATCTTTGTCTTTTTTCAAGGTAGTCATATTCTTACTTTCTCTTACCTGTTAATATATATATAGTGAGAAAGTAATGGATTCATGTCAAAATTTCGAGATTTTGATGAATATATACGTTTTGAGGTCCCCTGAATCCGAAAAAGTGGTTTTCGTAATATGGTCTGTCTATGTATGCATCAGTCTGTCTGTGAACAAAATATCCCAAGAACGAAAAGAGCTAAGAGGTTGAAATTTTATATTTAAGTAAGGCACCCCTCTGAGACGTGACACGAAGCTTTTGAACAAAATCGGCCAAAGAGTACTAGTACTTTATTGATGTACTTTTTCAGTTTTTTACATTTTCTCAACATACGCTCTAACGATTTTGATTAAAATTCATGAATCAATTATTTTTTAGAAGATACTCTTTGAAATGTTTATTCTCCTTTTGCCGTTGATATCTTATTAAGACCACTTTACTCTTGCACTTCATAGGAAAGAGGAGAAATTGTTTCTATTGTAACAAAATAGAGGGCTCGCTGGTGTAGTGAGCTAGGGTGTCAGCTTCTGCAAAGAAGATCCCTGTTCAAATCCTTGGCGTGCGGGATTTTTCATTAAATAAAAATATTTATTTAATGTAAACAAATCCTCAAGCAAGCCCTGGATTGGAATATAGGATCTTACCACAATAGCCCTCAGGCAACTCTACGAGGAGAGGGAGTTGCTGTGACATCCTGTCCTGTGGAAGGGACGTAAAGAAGGTTCCCTCTCAGCAGTAGGTACCAGGATTTCTGTTGGGGGGGGGGAAAGTTTTATGACCCCCCCCCCTTTTCCAAGAAACTTAAAGTGGAGAAATTTTTTTAGATAATATAATAATTATAAATAAAACAAATAAAAAAAAATTTTTTTTCTTGAAATAAAATAATTTTAATACAAAATTCCTAAATATGAGAGATTTTTTTCAATTATTTATAAGTTTTTTGATAGATTTTAGAATTTATGAGAGTTAATAAAATAATTATTTAAAAAACAACTTTCTCTTACCCTTCGGTAAGAGAAAGTTGTGCATCTGTCACACCAGATTTTTTGTGTCGAGATATATTTAGTTTCCGATAGCACCTTAGTTTCAAACTTCATTTTAAATGTTGACTGCTTCAAATAAACTATGGTTATTTTTCAAAATTTTAATCTCATATTTGGACATTTTATACACAATATAGAATCGTAAATAAATACAAAATTTCATAAGAATTGAAAAAAAAATTTTAAATGCCTAAAATTCTAAAGGGGACCCCCTTTTGAATCGAAATTAACATACAAATCCCTATAAATTAACATTACCTATGCGAAGATAAGTGGAAAGGGAATTTAAAAAGAGTAGAGAGAGGATAATGTTTCAAGTGAGAGAGAGAGAGAGAGAGAGAGCATATATTTTTCTTTGAAACAATTAAAGACACAAATAAATTTAAAAATGGGAATTTAAATAATAATTGATTTTTAATCTAATAAAAAGAAAAAGATTTAAATTCCGTTACCATCAACCATTTCTATCTTTCCTATGAAGAACAAGATAAAGTGTCTTCGAAGATTTCAACCAAAATGAGAATATACATTTTAAAGAGCATCTAAAAAATAGTTCATTTATGAATTTAAAAAAACCTTGGAGGGAATTTTGAGAAAATCGAAAAAAACTGAAAAGTACATCAGTAAAGTACTAGTACTTTTTGCCGATTTTGTTCAAAGCTTATTTTGAGATTCTTCAAAGGTACCTAAGTTAAATATAAAATTTCAATCCGCTAGCTCAACTCCTTCATCTAAAAATCTGTCCACACACACAGACACACACACATACATACACACACACACACACACACACAGACCAATTTGCGGGACCCACTTTTTTTGGACTCAGGGGACCTCAAAACATGTATATCCATCAAAATCTCGACATCGAATTTTTGACATGATCGCAATACTTTCTCTCTCTATATTTTCATATAGGACGAGAAAGTAAAAATCATTAGGGAAAACAATAGGTATTTTTTTGTTTTGGAGAAGGTTTGGGGGGGGGGGCCCCCCCCCCCCGAACCCACTCCTCACAGTGATGTATTCTTCGAAAGGAGTAGGCTACACGCCGATGCTGAGGGAGTCCCTCCTCAAACCAGGACATCCTCCATAGCATAGAAGAGGTTGGATATAAGGAGCCGGTTGGAACCAGAAATAAGGATTAGTTCACTAGCTAGAGACGAAAGCAGGAGGAGGAGCTAGAGATAGGAAATGATGTAACTTCACGGGGTGCCGGTAGATGGCTACGGCCAGAGGCCGGTTGGGTTTGAGGTGTGTGTCTCCGTACACGAAAGCACCTCGGGCAAATAAACGGGGATCCCGATAGGAATTTCAAATAAATAAAAAAAAAAATGTAACAAAATATAAATATTCTCCTACGTTTATAAATTTTACATTTTGAATTCTATTATATCGACGGAAACTAAATACATGTCGACACAAAAAATCTGGTATGACTACCTTTGGTAAGAGAAAGTTGTGTGGTGTGCGACCAATCATACCAGATTTTTATTAATGAAAGCATCTTATCAAATGTTTTAAAAGAAAAAAATAAAGGTGAATAAAATATGTTTTTCACTATCTTTTTTCTCACATCAAGCAACTCAATTACGTCCTGGGTCTAGGTTTTTAATATTAAGTGTCTAAAAATAAATATTTACAAAATTCAAGGATATGTTTATTAATAACGAATGAGAGGGCGATAAATATGGAGCGACTTCTTCCAAAGGTTTCTATCAATATGATGACGTTCTCTCTTTCTATTGTTCAATATACATAAGTAGGAGTAGGTCAGTTTCAGAAAAGGAAATTTTAAGTTGCATTGTACTTTACATACATGTAATTTTAAATCAACAAAAACTATCTATATGACTAGAGAGCGCAAAAAAATTTTAAAATATTTTTGAGACTTTTCATAATTTTATCAGATATCTCTCGCGATCTAATAAAATTAAACGTATACTTTGAAATTTTGAAAAAAGACTAGCGACTTTTTTTACAATTTTTTTTTTTTTTTTTTTTTTGATTCGAAGAGATTATTTTTTAAAAAAGCAATTTAAATTATACTTAAGTCTTGCAGCAAAAATTTGAACTTGGGCAGGAAGAATATAATTTGTATGAAGCAAATAAATTTTATTATGCCTACGGGCTTGGTCTAGTTGGTAGCGTGCCTACCTTCTATACCGATCGTCGCGGGTTCGGACCCACTAAATTGAAACCAAATATTGAAAATTATTATCAAAGCACCAGGTTCATCCCTCCCACTAAAAAGCGGTAACTAAATTTCGGTTTTGTTAATAAAATATATAGACTATATATAAAAAAAAATCTGGTGTGACTGGCGCACAGTACACAACTTTCGATTACCGAAGGTTGTCACACCAGATTTTTCGTGTCGACATATATTTAGTTTCCGACAGTACGGTACATTCGATTTTCAAGATGTAAAATTTATATGTGAAAATATTTATATTTTGTTACCATGGCGACCATTTCTCCTATCTTTTCTATGGAGTACAAGAGTAAAGTGGTCTTCAGAAGATTTCAATGACAAAATGAGAATATACATTTTAAAAGGAATCTAAAAAATAATTGATTTTTGAATTTAAAAAAAAATTGTTGGAGCAAATTTAGAGAAAATCGAAAAAAACTGAAAAAGTGCATCAGTAAAGTACTAGTACTCTTTGGTCGATTTTGTTCAAAAGCTTCGTGTCACGTACCATGGGGGTGCCTAACTTAAATATAAAATTTCAACCTCCTAGCTCTTTTCGTTCTTGAGATATTTTGTTCACAGACAGACACACAGACAGACAGACCATGTCGCGAAAATCACTTTTTTGGATTCAGGGGGCCTCAAAACGTGTATATCCATCAAAATCTCGACATCGAATTTTTGATATGAATCCAATACTTTCTCTCTCTATATATATGTATATTAACTTACAACATATAGGTAAGAGAAAGTAAAAAAAAATCTCTTAAATAATTAATTAATTTTTGAATTTTTTCAATCAACGCTCAAATAGACTGTTCACAGCGGCGTAACTAGTCTTTGAGGGCGGGGTCCCCCCCTCAATTAGCGGGGGGGGCGAAGCTCAACTGGGGCGCCGTTTTTCGTTCGAGCTTTTTTTTAGTAGCTTATACGAATCTCATTTGACATTTTTTTTTAGCATTCGAATCTCGTCCGAGCTTTTTTTTTTTGTAATTTTTCTCCGGATTTGTGATGTAAAATGAATTTATTATAAAATTTCAAAAAAAAAGCCGGCAATTTAGGTAAAAATCCGGAAAGCCGGAGAAATGCCGGATGCGCTAGGGCGGCTATGTCGCCAAAGTCTAGATGCGAATGGGGCGGGGGGGGGGGGGCGAGCACCCCCCTTTGCCTACACCTGGATACGCTACTGACTGTTCATTATCCAGTCAATATATCGTTTAAGATTAGAAATTTGCGAGATGTGTTTTTGCTTAAGATTGGGCAAAATTGCGCCCCTTGGAGTCGAACAAGGACCTCCAAGCTTTCGCGGGGCGGTCTACCCTTAACCTAGGCCCAATATAAAAAATATATTTTAAATTAAAATTTGATGAATAGAGCAAAAAATATATAAAAAGTAATGAGTCTTATTTCTAGTAACTTGTATTCCCTTGGTCTTACTGAAACGGAGGGCAAAAATCTCTGAGCTACAAGCTCTTCTAAGTTATATAGTATCAACAAGCTCGATCCGGATCTATCCATTCGATGGACTTAATCGTTTGGGCTTACAAATATAAAACAAACGCTTGTTTATATTTTAGGAGTTTTCTATTTACTATTAAGTCAAGGGGTATTAAAATATTTAATTCAATAAAGTTTTAAATACGCAAAAAAATTTGGGGGGCGAAACACAGAAATAGAGGTCTCGCTTCTTGTTCTATGGATCAGAGGTTCGCTTCATGTACTGAGCAATTAAATTTTTTTAAATCATATTGGAATTAAATATTGTTTATTTATAAGTGAAAGTAAAAAGTGAAGTGAATGTTGAGAGACTAATTAAAAAAAGAGGCCGCCACATGCGGGCCCTTGTGAGGTAATGTATGTGAGGTTCCTATTAAAAAAAAAAAAAAACTAAATATCAATGAGAGAAACTCACCGAAAGCGGGCAACGCAGCTAGTCGGTTTTTACTAATTTGGTATATTTTGAATTTTATTTAGATCGTAAAAAAAAAATAATTTAATTTAGGGTTGAGTTGCAATCGCTTGGATTGGATGTCATCCGCCACTGCATATAAATGAATAATTTTGTATCCTCTCTCTATTGAAAAAGTAAAAATGGAAGTAAATATCGAATTAAGGGTATCCATGAGGTCGCAATTTGCCTGACTAGGTGCCCACCGAAGACGGGCGACGCAGCTAGTTAAGGTTAAATGAAAAATACGAGAAACAAGTCATCCAATTGAATGAAAAAAGATTTAGATATAAACAGCAAGAATATTCCTATGCTTTAGTGGATTAGCCTATACTCGGGTTCGTAATCTATATGCTGGGTTCCTATTGTATTAGTTAACCCATCCAGCAAACAGGTCCTGACACGCATCCCGCCCGACCATTGCAAGAGAGTCAAGCAGTGAGATCCAAATCAATAACTCTAACTCTACTTTTATTATTTGTCTTTAAATATTTTATTTATTTATTTTGTTAAATTAATAAAATACACTTATCGACTAGAAACAAACTTCGGACCACCTCCATATATAAAAATATTTTGTTATATTCCCACATTGGGTCCTATTAATACATATTTATAAAATCACAACTACGTTTATATATAATACAGTATATAAATAATAATTATTGTGGAGCCATTTATATTTCTAATATTTAAAATGATAAACCAAGTATTAATGTACGTGGAGAGATGAAATTTACCTCAAAAGGTCTTAAAGTTTAGAAGAAAGGCGAATTTTTACGGGAGCCCAGGTGAGACGCGTCCGCCCCACGCGACGCCATGTTCCAAATGAGGATGAACACAATTAACACAGAAGGTGCTTCTCTTATCACTGTCCCCACTCTACTGAACTCTCTTTGACCTTGCATTGGAATATAAAGGGTACTTTTCATATAGGGAATGCATTTAGACTCGGTCTCCAGCTGATCCCTCAAGAGAGGGGGGTCTCTTCTCATTGGTGGACAAGTGCTTGGCCTAGGACCTTAGGCCCATAGAGCCCATGTAAATAGGAAATTGGCAAACATCCAACTTCTTTTAATTAAAATCTATACAAATAATAAGGAATATATAAATGGATAGAAAATAATTTTTAATGAGAATTTAAATGAAAAATCGATTTAATTTTATTTATATCTAATTCTTTTATTATTTAAATAGCAAATATAGAGAGAAAGTATTGAATTCATTTCAAAAATTCGATGTCGAGATTTTGATGAATATACACGTTTTGAGGTCCCCTGAGTTAAAAAAAAAACTGGTTTTCGCAACATGTCTGTGAATAAAATATGTCAAGAACGAAAAGAGCTAGGAGGTTGAAATTTTATATTTAAGTTAAGCACCCGTCTGGAGCGTGAAAATAACCTTTTAAACAAAATCGGCCAAAGAGTACTAGTACTTTATTGATGTACTTTTTCAGTTTTTTCGATTTTTTCAAAGTTTGCTCTAACGATTTTGATTAATCTGCTGTGCGACGATCACACCAGATTTTTATTTCTAGCAAAAATTATGTTAATAAGGATGAAAGAAGATAGAAAAATTTTATATTTATTTTTAAATGAGTTCAAATTAAATAAGGAAAAGCATTAAATTTTCATTGTTTTTAGTCAGGGAAAAGAAATTTTAGAAAAGATTGCCAATTAGATTTTTTTATTAAAAAAGCTGGTGTGATAGCACGGTGCACAACTTTCTCTTACCGAGGGATAAGAGAAAGCTGTGTGCTGTGCGACCAGTCACACCAGATTTTTTATCGACCGAAGCGCCAAAGTGTCGCCTAGAGCGTCGGTGGCAAATCCAAGAAACACAACATTCCCTCCAATTAAAAAAAAAAAAAAAAATTACACGTAAAAAATCCCATTTTGCTTTGAAGACGTCTTTTTTGAACTTAACAATGATAATTTGATAATGAAATCGTGAAAATCATTTATTATATATGAATTACTATTTCAATATCTATGACAATTATGAGTGATGAAAAAAAAGATTAAATTTAACATGACCAACCTTCAATTAAACGCAGGTTCGGTTTATTTTTGTTTTTTAATTTCTTGAAGATATTATTTTCTTTAATTAAATTTTCTATTTCACACTTTATTAATACGATTATTCAATATCTATTTAGCAATAATCACAACACTATTGTAAAAAAGAAAACATTATCACGACACTATTGTAATAAAGAAGACATTTTTTTGACAACTGAAGCGCCAAGTTGTTGGGTAGAGCATCGGTGGCGACAAAAGGAAACAGAATGACCACTGTGACGTCATCCATTCTCGGAAACAAAGACAGAAATAAAATTTAAATAAAAAGAAAAAGATTTAAATTCGGTTACCATGGCAACCATTTCTTCTCTTTCCTATGAAGAACAAGAGTAAAGTGGTCTTCAGGAGATTTCAACGGCAAAATGAGAATATACATTTTAAAGAGCATCTAAAAAATAGTTGATTTATGAATTTTAATCAAAATCAAAAAAGCGAATTTTGAGAAAATCGAAAAAAACTGAAAAAGTAGATCAGTAAAGTACTAGTACTTTTTGGCCGATTTTGTTTAAAAACTTGTTTACACGAGTTCGGAAGGTGCCTAACTTAAATATAAAATTTCAACCTCCTAGCTCCTTTCTTTCATGGTCAAAAATGTCCACACAGTCACAAACACACACACAGACCAATTTGCGGGACCCACATTTTTGGACTCAGGGGACCTCAAAACATGTATATCCATCAAAATCTCGACATCGAATTTTTGACATGATCGCAATACTTTCTCTCTCTATATATTCCATATATAGGGTAAGAGAAAGTAATTAATGTGGGTTTTTTGTTTTTTGTTTCTAAAACTGGTCCCATGCCCCCCAGCGAGGGTGGCTGGTCCCATGCCTCCCCAGCCCAAATTTTCTTGTTACGCCCATGTCTACGCCTCATTACAGTTCAAGGGGGCATACAAGGGGGTGGGGGTAAAGGGGAGTAATACCAGGGGCCTCCCGAGATTTGAGAAAAATATTTTTTTGGGGAAAAAATTGTATTTTTAATATAAAATTTTAAAAACTAATACTTAAAAATTTGATTTGTATTTATATTCTGGTAAACAACAAAATGCACCTTTAAATTACCGAAAATGAGAAAAAATTCTGTGCTGGGCGACCAGTCCCCCCCCCCCAGGGGGCCCCCGAGAAACTCCTCTGGATCCGCCACTTTTACAGTTAGACTTCAGTCAGAACACATTTGGAGTTGATAAATTTTCAAAAATGCTAAGCAGGGGGGTCTACCCAAAACCGAAAAACATGGCAAGAGGTCTACGAGATAAAAAAAGTTCGGGGACCTCTGCTGTATACGATCATTATTATCTTCATTTGTTTAATTGAATTGAACGAATAGAAAATCTCAATTATAGTCTTTTATTTCGCTTGTTACAAAAGCACATTAATTGATAAGTATGAAGATTTAATTGGAGATGGTAAATTAGAATAAAAAGCAATATTCATTAGCAAATTCGACCCTTAATTATTTCAGTTTCATATTAAGAGCCTTCCTTTTATTTAGCCTGTCTCATTTTCCTTAAAGAGAATCAATATTATTAATTAATGTGATATTCATTTTTTTTTTCTTTTTATGAATAAAAAAATTCACTTCATTATTCTTTTGTGGAGTTTCTCCCCCTTAGGAAGGATTTAACAGGGAACAAAGTATCTCTCAGTCTAAAATGCAAGAATATTAAATGCTTAATGTGAAAGAAGAAAAATAAACACTCACGCCCGCCCCCTTAATGGCGGGGAACTAGATAAATAAATTAGCCTGCTTATGCGGTTGGACTAAGAATCACTTAATCACTTGGTATTTGTTTTAGAGCAAAAAAAGCGATTAAAAAAAATTTAAGATGGCTTAAAATAAAAGTTACAAAATTTGAAATTTTTTGTAGATTAATTTTTTATTTGTATATCAATCTAATTATTAAAAAAATTATCTTTCAGCATTTAATTAATGGGACCTTAAAACGTGTATTACCATCAAAATCTCGACATCCAATTTTTTACATGAATCCAATACTTTCTCACTATATACTTCTGGGCACAGACATGGGCGTAACTAGAGAATTTGGCTGGGGGGATGGCATGTTTCTATTGTTCAAGAAACATATCATCGTTCCTTCACTTTTCATTTTGGAATTGAGGAAGTTCTTGAAGTACTCGGGCAATTCATGGTAGCTATCTATCTATCCAAGTTCTCCCAAGAAGTGAGCTCCTGTAAGTAGACACTTTTGTTCAAAAATAGTCTATTATTATATTAAGGTACGTTTTAATCTTGAGGGTCTATTGCATTTATGTTAAATAAATAAAGTCAGCGGATGTTTGTTTATACAACAAGATTACCCATACGACCAACTCCGGGGCATTAACAATTTTAAAGAACTGAAGATGGGACAATAAAATTATCTCGTTGGATTATAAAAATCGGAGGCCTTTTATTTTCGGCTGCACCTGCTCCTTGTCCTGTTGCATTTATTAATAATAAATAAATCCTTTTATACATAACTTTTTTTCACTTTTTTAGTTTATTTTTTGAGATCTTTTTTTAAAAACTAACTGGGATTCTAAGTTTCCATAAATTACTCTTTTCACTAATTAATCCTCTTGAGCAAAAAATAAATTTAGTAATAGACACTAAGGGCATGGACTCTTAGTGATGTCCTAAGAGCCTAGAAGAGCAAAGCCTGACTCACAATTAAATAAATTCTTATTCTCTTTTTACTCAAAGCGAATATACCTATAATCAAAAGGATTTTTTTAACAAAACATAAAAGTCATCACTTTTTATTTTGTAAATTCTGCTCATTTTGCATTTTATTCTCTTTTCATTCGGCTGGAGGGTGGAATGGGAAACAATAAAATATAAGAAAAAATTTCTCGGAATATCATGTAGAAATACATAAAATTATCGATTGTCACTGAAGAGAAAAAGGTGGAAATATTAAAAGAAAAAATGTTTAACCTTAGCCCTGTTGAAGAGGTCCAATGGACCCTGCTCTGCTTCTTCATTTAATATATCTTAATATTCTTAAATATTTTCTTGATAAGCTTTTATGACTTTGTCATTCTCAATTTAAAGATTTTATTTTTATTTAATTTTACTTTCTCTTGCCTGTATATATGTTAATATACAGAGAAAGTGTTGGTTTCATGTCAAAAATTCCATGTCGAGATTTTGATGGATCTATACGTTTTGAGGTCCCCTGAATCCAAAAAAAGTGGTTTTCGCAACATGGCCTATAGGAAAGATAGGAGAAATGTTTGCCATTGTAACAGAATATAAATATTTTTATGTTTATAAATTTTACATCTTGAATTAAAATGTACCGTGCTGTCGAAAACTAAATATATGTCGACACAAAACATCTGGTGTGACAAGCACAAAACACAACTTTCTTTTACCAAAGAAAAGAGAAAGTTGGGTGGTGTGCGACCAGTCACACCATATTTTTTAAAGTTTCGAGTGCTTCTTCTTGTTGAGTGTTTTTTTCTACTTTTGTCTTTGAATTTAGCAATTAGCTATTTACTTTTCAAAAATTCACAAGAGATAAGGAAGACATTTATGACATGATGAAGATAGGATCATGTGTCCAATGCATTGACAGATGTCTTAGCTAAAAACGGAATAGAAAATTCTATTTCCGTTTTCACCAACATTTATCTCCATCCACTATCATATTTACTTATTTAAAAAAAAAAAAAATTTAAGAAATATAACCAATAGTTTAACCTCTACGAATTAACACTAAAATGTCTATAAACTATAAAGTTCCGGGATGACCGAGCTGGAGCCCGGTGTTTTATTTTATTTTTTTTTATAAAATCAGAAAAAACTAAAAAAGTACTTCAGTCAAGTACTAGTATTCGAGGTTGCAAAAGACGAGATCAAACATAATTTGTTTTATATATCAGAAATAATAGGCTATATATTTAAAATTTGAAAGAAATCGTTAAAGCAAATTCGAGAAAATTGGAAACTAAAAAAAGTACATCAGTAAAGTACTAGTACGCGAATTTTCCCAAATATGAAAACTAGCTTAATTTCGTATTGATACCGGAAATAGTTTATATTTACAATTTGAAAGAAATCCGTTTTCAAGAACTCATGTGCTTACAAACAAACAAATAAACGTACATTGCTCATTTAATACTGTAGTATAGGATAAGATAAGATGAGTATGTTAATATTATATTTTATAAGAAAAGAGTAAGAGACGAAAATAAATTTTTTTAAAAGTACAAAAAGCCATTTTCTTTATTGTTAGGATAGATTAGTTTAATGGAAAAGATCTCAGGTGTTAGTAAAAATAGTTATAGCTCTCTAGAAATAATGGTAAAAAATTCAAGAGAAACTAAAAATTAAAAAGTTACTTTGTTCAAATAAGAAATTCGGCTGAAAGTTGTTTTATAATTTGAATTAGCGATAGTCAAGAAGTAGAAGTTGTGTTTCTAGGGTTGGGAGGCAGAGGTTAGTTAGCTTCCACCGATAAAAATATATTCAAATTTAATTTACTATCAGGTATAATATTTTTAATTAATATTTTTTTTTATTTTATTTTATTTTTTTAAACATTCACACTTTTTTCTCATTCACACTCACATTCCCACAGTCTTTTCGGCAACTTAAGTATGGTAAAAGCCATCCTCGGATGACCACTAACAGCTCCGAGGAGGGCTTTGACCAAAGCCGAAACGTCAGCTGTTGAAATATATTTTTAAAGAAAAAATTCTGGCTTCGTTTTTTCTAACTTTCATTCCTGAAGAAAAATATTTTTCTCAAATCTTATTTTCACGCCCTAGGGAGGTGCCTAACTTAAATTTAAAATTTCAATCTCCTAGCACAATTCCTTCATGCTTTAAATTGAACCCAAACAGACACACTGACAGACAGACCATGTCGCGAAAACCACTTTTTTGTATTCACGGGACCTCAAAACGTGTATTTCAATCAATTTCAATCGCAAAATGAGAATATACATTTGAAAGAGCATCTAAAAACTAATTGATTTTTGAATTTAAAAAAAAAATCGTTGGAGCGAATTTTGAGAAAATCGAAAAAAACTGAAAAAGTACATCAGTAAAGTACTAGTATTCTTTGGCCGATTTTGATTAAAAGCTTATTTTTCCGGTCCCGGGGGGTGTTTAACTTAATTATAAAATTTCAGCCTCATAGCTCAATTCCTTCATGCTTAAAATTGAACACACACACACCCACCCACCCACCCACAGACAGACCATGTCGCGAAAACCACTTTTTTGGATTCAGGGGACCTCAAAACGTGAAGATCCATCAAAATCTCGACATCGAATTTTTTACATGAATCCAATACTTTCTCTCTATATATATATTACATATATACATAGGTAAGAGAAAGTAAAAAGATGAACTCACTCCAGTAAAATTATAAGTGAATTAATCATATCTTACTTTTCTACCTAAAGAAAAAATCCCTACAATTCTGCAAGGGATTCGATAGGTTCCTAAGTTACCCAGTGTTTTTATTATCTGTTTAAGAGAGTTTCGAAATTCTCAAAAATTAATTCCGCCCCAGTAATAAGAAATTTTAGAATGACATTAAAATGTTTCTATCCTACTATGCTATTTGCTAAATATTGAATATAAATTTTAATTCAAACGGAATTTTTTAGTAAAAGTATTAAAAAACATTAATATCTTTGTGCATTATAGGGGATGGAGCATTAACCCCCCTGGTTAATGCCTTCATACCTCCTCCCCCCTCCCCTTAAGGAAATGCGAGCCTTCACCGCGAAATTAGTCTCAAAATAATTTGAATACATTTATAAATAATTATTTTTATTTTTATTTTATTTTAATTTTCAACCCTTAATCCACCCCTGTGTAAAAGTATTATATATTAAGGAAAATGAATTGACAAAAATATAGGCCATATAGAAAGAATATAATGGTAAATAATGGTGACTTAAGAAAAGATTTAAAAAAATGCCCTCAGACTTGGTGTAGTTGGTAGGGTGCCTACCTTCTATACCGAACGTCAAGTGTTCGGGCCCCTGGCAGTCCGAAATGGATACCAAATAGCTTAAATTGAAATGCCTGGACCCCCAATGTGTATAGTATTAATTAATAACGGTTATCGTATAAAGTCTTATATGGCCTGAGTTGCCGCAAAGACTGTGTGAATGTGTGTGTGAATGTTGAGTTTGAATGAGAAAAAAGTCTGTGTTTAAAAAAAAAATAAATACAAATAAAAAACTAATTTTTTTTTTTCAATGACACCTACACTCCCCCTCTCCCTTTCAACAGCTTATATTCACCCTCTACCCTTGTTAGTGAAATATGAAATATTTTATTTCATATTCAAAAGAATCGTTTTTCGCAGTCAAATTATTTGTTTCTACCATTTTTTTTTTTCAACGATAAAATGCTAAATAATTACCTTTAATAAGACACTCAAGAGGGTGTGCTGGTTGATGGTGAGGTCAGGGTGGGTTACACTATATTAATTATTCACTTTGATTCACTTTAAACACAAAAAAGAGAGAAGCGCCTGCCAGCAGGCCGCGCTCTCGACTGAACGAGAAACTTGACTCTCTTTATCTGTATAGAAATAAAATAGATGAAAATAACAATTCCCTTTTTATTAAAAAGAAAAAAAAAACCTTTTACTCTAATCTAATTATATTTAGAGCTGGAAAAAATGTCAACAAGTGATTTAGAATATTCCAAGGCCTTTCTTAAATATCAACCCTTCATCCCCCCTAATCAAAATAATAATCAACCCTATTTTCTGAATGTTTTCTATTTATCTGGCTTCGATTTAGCTAAAATAAACTTAAAAAACATTTTTTCAATTTTTCAACCCCTTATCAAATCTTAATAAATAAAATAATTAACAATGCTATCGCCTTCGTGTCTAGTCAGAAAAAAATTAAAACCCTGAAAAACTTCCTTGGATCCGTCTTTGTCTTGTTTTGCACATAGTATAATTTTCTAGAATGAGTCTTACTTTAGGTCAATGGTTTCAAGACTTTATGTTACAATGCCTCCCTTAAAAATATTTAATCGTACGACGCCCCCTCCCCCACACATTTAATAAAATAATACAAAAACAAAAATTTTTAATACTAAAAAATATAAATTTATATAAAAATATTTTTTTATTTATTCATATTTATTATTTTAATTAAAACTCCGTCCCAGAATCTTCTAAATTATTTTATTATTTTATTTATAAAACTAGCAATCATTTGGAAAATATTCTTGGTGGCCAATATACGCGCCTCCCCTTAGACTGGTCCGCGCCTCCCTAGGGAGGCTCGCCTCACATTTTGGAAAACGCTGCTTTAAATGATGACAAACATTTTCCACTTAACATTTCTAGAAATATCTATATGTGGCATGCAAAATCTGGAGTGGCAGCTCATCACACAATTTTCGATTAGCGAAATTAAGTAAAGTTGTGGGCTGTGCGGGTAGTCATTCCTGATTTTTTGTTAATAAGTTCAAGATGCATTTAAATAAATTTTGTTTATAAAAATTAGGGGCAAATTCTTAAAGAAAAGGCAACAAAGGTCGTAATTGCAGCATGTCGCCGTTTGACCTCTTAAAAATTTTGAGACTGCTAAAACCCAGAGGCGTACCGAGGCATTTGGGAGCCTGGGGCGGCACTAGAAGAGGGGGCCTTATAATGAATTTTTTTTTGGGGGGTGCTCATCTTTAAATATCCCTCTCCTCCATACACAAAAATATTTTTAAAATACAGTATATCCCTGAACCCGAAGGGATCAGAGCCTCTCATAGAGAAATTTTCATTAAATTTTGTTTTTTTGTTTTTTATCTAAATTTTTCCGTTTTCGATTGAGCCCCGAGGGTCCCGGGGCCTCTCAAAGAGAAATTTTCATTAAATTTTGTTTTTTATAAATATAAAGGGGCCTGGGGCGGACCGCCCCCTACGCCCCCCTGGGTACGCCACTGCTAAAACAACAGATGACACAAGTAATCCTCATTTCTCATCACGGCCTGCTTTTAAATTTTCATCATTAATTCAATCTTTTCAATTTTATAGCTAATAAAAACGATTTAATCTTTTTAATTTTCTTTAAAGTGATTTTCCAAAATTAGTTCTTTATAGCTGACATTGAAATAAATAGAATTAGATAGATCATTCACCTAACAAGTTGATTTAAATTAAAAAGACGGAGAAATTACCTCGGTTAAAATTTATTTAAAATAAATGATTTCAAGCTGTCTCACTGATTGTATTATTGTAGCAATGAAGTAAAAAAAACAAAACAATTAGTTTATTTCGGCGTTAAGCCAAGCTCAATAATAATAAACATAATTAAATATCCCAAAAATGAGTGGACGATATGGCTTCACATGTTGAAAAAATATGGTGTGACTGGTCGCACAACACACTGCTTTCTAATACCTTTGGTAATTGAATGTTGTGTTTTGTGCTTGTCACACCAGAATTTTTTTGTGTCGACATATATTTAGTTTCCACCGATATATTAGAATTCAGTCTTAATAAGATTTCAAGGGAAAAATGAGAATATTCATTTTAAAGTGTATTTAAAAAATAATTGATTTATCAATTTTAATCAAAATCATTGGAGCGAATTTTGAGAAAATCGAAAAAAATCTGAAAAATACACCAATAAAGTACTAGTATTTTTTGGCTGATTTTGATCGAAAACTTATTTTCACGTCTCAGGTGGGTGCCGAAGAAAAATTGAGACTTTCCAGGTCCTCCGGAGGATAGCTGGTCCCGAGGAAGTAAAAACAAAACATGCTAAATGTTTAAAGCATTATTTACCTACAAATTCATATAAAACCTCTCTGGTGAGTATTTTTCCTACAAACGGTATTTAGGTGTAGAATCTAAGCTCTATCTAGGCATTGCCTTTATTTAATAAAAAGTAAAATATAATCAATAAATGAGCTCTGCTACTAAACTTCATAAAGTCTTCTTTGCCCGATGTTTAATGATCTCTCTTCATATCACCTCTAGTACATATGAACCCTGTTATTCAATGGTGTGTCAAAGACCAAATATCGAGTTTTGAGAAAATCAACATTAAAGTTTTTCTGATTTAAATTGTTTTTATTAGATTATATATCATTTTTTTTGTCAATTGTGCAAGTAAATACTGTAATTATGGCAGATATTCATAAATTATCTCTAAAAATATGACTAATTTAGAGAAAAAAATAAAATATAAAAAATTATTTTTACAAAATTCTCTATGTGCGATATATATTTGTAAATAATGCTTCAAAGTCCCTTGACCCATGATTGAAAAATTCTCTAAGTCCAATTATATTTGCAAAAATGCTTCAAAGTCTCTTTATATTTAATACTAGTAGCATAGAAACTTTTTATCAAAATCACATTCATCAATTTTAAATAGTATTAATATTTTAAAATTAAATACAAAGTGATATCAAAATTTTCTCATCAATTAATTTCTGAATAAATAGCTTGGAAACAGTAAATCAAAGTTATAATAATGAAATAGACTTAATATTACGACCACTTCAACCTAACCTAACCTAATATTATTTATTTTGTTGTCTTTTCGAAATCGCACTGATCCTCATCCTCATCTTCATTTTCATTATCAGGAATAATATCAAAAAATTAAATTTTGACGTCTACGAATTCAGAGAAAATTTTCTCATTTTTCAAAAAAAAAAAAAAATGATTTTTGTTTATTTAAGGGAAAAAATATATATAATATTATTTGGTAAATAACTTTTTATTGGTTGTTAAAATCACACTGGTTAAAACTCAATTAAACGATATTAATTTAATTAGGCTAAAAGAAAGTAAAAAATGAATTATAATATAACTATTGATAATTTTTGTAGGTTATGAAATACTTGTATTAAATTTCAACAAATGGAATATAGTAATAGTGTATTGAATATATAAATTTGAAGTAAATAAAATTAATATTTTCTTGAGTTTATATTAAATACCTCTAAACAATAGCGATGCCTGTGTTAATAATTGAAAATACTTAGGGCATAAACGCAACAATATATCTCAAGCGTATAGTTGTTTACGACTTGACGCATAAATGAAAAATTGTTATTTTCAAATTAAGTATTACGAAACAACATGTTAAGTACATAAATCATTATTGAAAAATGTAAAATCCTGCATTGAAATATTGTAAAAATAATTTTATGCTTTTACATTAAAAATAAATTTTTTTAGGACATATTTCATAAAAAATACTATTAATTAAAGCATTTGAAGCAATATTCCATGCTTAACTCAATTTTAATTTTTTGGTCTTTGACACACCATTGAATAACAGGGTCATATAATATTGGATATATCGGATTTTTAGAGGTCATCCATTGAAGGTAGCAGTTTTTTTTTTAAAGTGATAGACTGATATCATCAAAACATTTTTTTTTACTTTCTCTTACCTATACGGTAGTTGTTAATATATAGAGAGAAAGTATTGGCTTCAAGTCAAAAATTCGACGACGAGATTTTGATGGACATATACGTTTTGAGGTCCCCTGAAACAAAAAAAGTGGTTTTCGCGACATGGTCTGTCTGTGAACAAAATATCTCAAGAACAAAAAGAGTTAGGGAATTGAAATTTTATATTTAAGTTACCCCCATGGGACGTGACTCGAAGCTTTTGAACAAAATCGACCAAAGAGTACTAGTACTTTACTTATGCACTTTTTCAGTTTTTTTCGATTTTCGCTCCAACGATTTTGATTAAAATTCGAAAAATTTAGATACTCTTGAAAATGTATGTCATTTTGTCATTGAAATCTTCTGAAGATCACTTTACTCTGGTATTTCATAAGAAAGATAGGAGAAATGGTTGCCATGGTGACAAAATATAAATACAAAAAATCTGGCCTGACAAGCACAGACACACCTTTCAATTATCGAAGGTAAGAGAAAGTTCTGGGATGTGCTATCATTCACACCAGATTTTTTCTTTTTAAATATAATTTTTTTTTTTTTTTTAATAAAATATTAAATAAAGAAAATAGTATTTTTTCATTGTATAAGAAAAGATCTTAAGGTTCAGATTTTCTTTTTCAAGCACTTAATCTTATTATATTTCTTTTTCCTCAGGGATCCAATCTTAAGTCTAGAACATGTGTCTTCTTTTTGCCTATATATTTACTATTTGGAAGATAAAAAAAAAAACTTTTATTGGATGTTTTCTCTAAGTAGTTTTCTTTTTTTTTTTTACCCCTGAGGGAAAAATTAACAAAAATTTAATAAAACAAAAAAAAAAGAAAACACGAATAAACACGATTATAATTTTTTACATAAAATGAACTCATTTTTTTTATAAATAAATAAATCATTGGGAAATTTAATTAAACAAACAAAAAATTGATTAATTTTTTGTAAATTTTTTTTCAATAACTAAACAAGGCGTTATTGTAATAATGTTTTTTGCTATTTATATTATTTTGCTATTGGTATATACTGGTATACCATATATATATACAGTGCATTTGAACTCCTTATGCCGCTGCCAAAGGGGATAATTAAAAAAAAAAAAAAAAAAAACCAAAGGACGAAAACTGATTGGATTTATATACTTTTCGTACGTTCACTTCCTATCCAAGAGTTGAATTTTGACACATTAATTTCGAAAAAAAAAATTGAGTTTTTGTTGAGTGTCCCTTTTATCCAAAAGGCGAAAAATATTTTTTTTTATTGTGTTCTCAAATTACACCCCCTTTATACATACATAAAAGATTAGCCTAGACATAATATTTGCACTCTATTTAATTTGAATGAACAACAAGAATTAAACTTTTATAAGCAATAAAATTAAAAATGAGATGATTAATCAATAGAAAATTATACGCCATCTTCTTTTAACTCTGGGCCAGCGCACTTTTTTTTTAAGTGCTAATAAAAACTTTTAATTTAATTAAAGAAAATAAAATAAATTTTATCTACGGTATTTGGTCCTTACCTCATGATTTTTTTTTTTTTTTTAAATAATTATCTATTAAATTTATACAAAAACTTATTTTTATCTGAAGATTTTCTAGACTTATTTAATAATCAAAAGCCTCGACTTCAAGTTAGTTAGTCAATGTTAATTTATTATTTAACAAATCAATATGAGATTAATTTATTTTTCTCTTTTTACACGATAATAATACATTAATTAAAACATACATTTTTATTTTAAATCTCCACCTCTTCTTCGATCTTTGAATATTATATTTTTTTATTACATGCTCTTGCGTCGAGAATATGAAGAGATCAGAGTTGAGGTCATTGCTAGACTAAATGGAGGGGAATCTCTCAGGTATTCGTCACCTGTCTAACCAGACAGGTAGTAAGACTACTGTTTATAAGGATAAACTCTAAGTTCCGCTTCCTGATTCACAAGCGCCAAATACCAGCAAGTAAAAGAAAACTAGAATCTTTATAAACATGAATCTATCATATGGTATTCAGGATTAGTCCTTGGTTTTAATCTATTTTTGGCTATATTAGATTAAAAAATTTTTTTTATTAAAAAAAAATCTTTATTATCATTTAGGATAATATAAGTAATATATTCAGTCCAAAATTAATTTTTCATTTTTTTTGAAGTCATTTGGATTTGAAATTAATTATCATTTTCAGTAAATAACTATATTATGTGTCTATACCGAAAATGATAAATAATAATTTTAAACTCACGAGTAAAAATGATTAAAAATGATCACGGTATCCACACGCCCGCAGCAGGTATGCATAGTGAACCTTTAGAAACACACAGGGATACACAGTCCCGCACCAGGGACACACATTTTTCTTCTGGTCACTTTCGATCTTCGAAGTGTGTCCCTGGTGCGGGCGTGTATATCCATGTGTGTCCCTGAAGGTTCACTAAGCAGACCTGCTGCGGGCGTGTGGATCCCTCGATCATTTATAATCATTTTTACTCGGGCTAAGATAGTATAAGTACCTGGCAGGATTATTTTGATCAAAAAGTTCAATCGATACCATTTGCTATGTCTAATAATCAAAAAATAAAATCATCATACTAATATATAAAGCCCTAGCCACCGACTTCCGTTTTTTGTTACTGTTTACCACTCTCTCTCTCGCTGATTGGATAGAGTGAGAGGAAGCGGAGTAAGAAAGGGAAATTTAAAAATTTCCATACTAATGAACCTCATCATTAGGAATTTATTTTTTGGACAAAGGAGATGAAAAGTCAAAAAATTATTTAAGCGGTTCATGAAAAAAAAAAAAATTAAAAATAGTTTTTTTTTCCCTGAAGCGCACATATTCGAATTAATTTTTTTAAAAGGGTAGAGAAGATCCGTTATCCCCGGAGGCACGGCAAGACTCTCGGCGGCCCTGAATTTTCTTTATAAGCGACCTTTGAATCAAGTCCTTTTAGAGAGCTTTTAAAATAATAGGCCTATATAAGTTAAAATGGCACCGCTATATTTTTTATTAATAAATACTGTATTTCAATTAAAATCCTATAAATTTATTTAAGAGTATTTAATAAAGTAAAAAAAAAAAAAAATTGTTAGGAACTATTTATTTTTGTCACTTCACTTTGGGCAGTGGTTATTTTACACGACAATTTATCTTTATTAAGTTATCTTGACGTCACTCACTCACTCGGCACATTTAATGCGAAAAATAATCCATCACAGAAATAAAGACCTCTTAATGAAAGGATTTTTTTTTATTAGGCCTATGACTAAATTTGATTTATTTTTAAATACGTATAGACTTAGTTAATATTCAAAGTTATGATCAAAAAGATACACAGCTGCAAATTAATAACATATTATGAAAATACTTATGAGCATTCAATTATTATTATTATTTTTAAAGGTAAAAATATCTTAAAGGAGGGGAGGCAAGGAGCGGTAGTTAACCTTTTCAATTATTAAAATAAACAATTATTTTTTATTCGGTCACATAAATTTTATCTATTTGCCTTTCTTTCTTGGTTTAGTTGTTTAAATATTCATCTATGAACCGAGGGGACGGTTTCCATCTGAATCATTATCGACAATGATCAATAATAAAATTAAGTAGATTTCGGAGAAATATTACCCTCTGTTCATATTCAGGTCTATTCTCTAAAAACAGACTTTAAAATTTAACATTAAAAAATTGGGTGTTAAAAAGTAAAGTATCAATATCAGCCTTAAAAAATGCTATTCTCTAAACAAAGTTTTAACAGCGAGGTTAACATTTTATTTTTAGCACCATATATGACTTTAATTCTTAACATTATTGACTAAATGTTAACGCTTTGGCTTTAAATATTTTGCTTACAGAATAGCAATTTGAGGCAAGGAGGTGTTAAAATTAACTCTGATTTCTGATGTTAAAAGTTAACGATTTTGGTAAGAGAATAGATTATATGTTCTGACCTGATTACCAGTAGGCATATATGTAAAAATTTTGACTGGCATAATTCTAAAATATTTACAAATAAAATTATTTGAATTTTAACCAAAACCAACTTATACTATTTCTCCAAAACTTCAGTTATCCAGTAGCCAACAATCATGTTGAGTATAATTTTCAAAATTAAATTATTTTTTTGTTTAACAGAGAAAAAATAGTCCCTGAGTGATCAAAATAAATTAAATATTGATTAACATATGGAAACTGTATTTCACGTTGTTCCCTATCTTAAAATTGTCCCATTTTTGTTTTGCATTCTTCCTTAAAAAAATAAAAATACATTTCATTTAGAATAAATCCAATCAGAGTAATAAAATTTGAGAGATTCCATTTCATTTGATTTTAAAAGTATAAAGTAAATATTTGTTTTTGAGAGTGCCACCCTAATTTTGGATCGATAAAAAAAGCGAATAAATGACTACATTAAAAGTGAAATAAATGTCTGTTAATTTCTACAGATCAATTCGTGCCAGGAAAGTGAGAATGATTTCATAATAGAGACGTTTTTTTTTTACTCAGAGCATAATGCCTCAGGGTTGATTTTTTAATTAAACTTTTTTATTTCCTTTAAGGTCTTTTTCTGTATCGAAAGCCATTTAGACACCATTGGTAGCCAATCTAATTGAAATAAATTTTTGTCGCATGAAAAAGGATGACTCACAGCACAAGAGGCAGAAACTCTACCAGCTATGGCCAAAGGCTTAATTAGACTTAAAAAAATTAAGGTCCCTTACTACAATTGTAATTTTTTTTGTTGCTTCTGATTGGATTTTATAACTATAGCTACTGTATATGACTAAAAAAATCTCTACTACAATTTCAATTAAAAAAATGTTATAAAAACAAGGATCAAAAATCCTTGACCTATGGCTCAGAGGTTGAGCATTAGCTGGTGTCAAAAGTCAAGAGGTCGTATCCCGTCCTAGGCGAGAAATTTATTTCATTTGAATTGGGTAGGCCTACCAATCAATTGAAATAAATAGGACGAGGTCTAAATGGCCTCAGTTGCCAAAAAGTATCTTAAACAAATTGAAAGCTAAAGATATCGAATAAAAATTCTTTAGATATTTTAAGAGTGGCATTCAAGATAAAATTTCATTGAATTGATCTATGACGATTCATGGTTCCATTATGAATTTTTTAAGTTCGGCATTTTAGGCCATATAGACTTTAACAATACTCATTATTTATATACGATATGAGTCCAGGCTCATTTAATTATTCCATTTGGAATCCAAATGATTTAAATATCGAACTGCCTTGGATCCGAACTCATGCTTTAAGCCCCGAGGCTTTAAGATCGATTTGTCGAAATTTAGCGTTCATTTATGCAGAGTGCACAAAAAATAGACCCTTGACCCTTTTAGCATAGGATTCCAGTTATTGTTTATTAGGGGAGAGTGGGGCATGTTGAGACAGTTTTAATATTTTATTTTTTTGCAAAAAATTGGAACGCCTATCTTTTATTCTACCATCATATTTTGAAAGGTTAATTCTTTAGGTACCTAAATAGCATATTTTCTCTCCTGATAATAATCATGGAGTATTAAAATTAATTAATTAAAAAAAAATTCATTGCGTATCAACTTACCCCACCTCGGGGCAAGTTGATACAAAGAAAAGGCAAGTTGATACTGTGGTAAGGGGGATTGATAATCTGATGGGATATCAATAAGAAGATTGTGCTAATTTTTAAATAATACATTTTAATGATTAAAAGGATAAAAAGCCAATCTAGTCCTATTTCCACATAAGATGCACAATGAATACATGTGTATAATTTTGTGACCTGCCACATTCGATGTGTGCATATTTATTGCATAATATGCACTGGATCCAGTCTTGGCCAAACTTTGACAGTAAATATGGCTTAAACAAACCAAGAACAGTGTATCTTCCTCCTCTTCTGAATTTGAAACTAGTTTCTCCCAATCCCAATGCACATGGACTGAGGGGCAAGTTGATACAGTGTATCAATATGCCCCCAACCAAATGTATCAACTTGCCCCAAGTGACCACGTGTCTTTAAAACTAACATAACCTAAAAAGTAGAGCACCTAGCCTTATATAAATTATATGAACTTACTCAGGAAGAAACGTTTAATAAAATGCGCACAGTGATTATAGGTCTCAGGGATTCTTTATGCACTTTTTCTATACTCAAACACAAGGTAAAAAATTTACTTTTGTGGTGTGAAAACACCAAACCTTAAACAACTCAACAACTCGCTGTCGGATTTGACTGCCACTATGTGTAGTACAGCGTCACTTTACGACACATCGACTGCTACCACTCGCTTCAACATGCGCATACGCATTGGCGAATTATATTGAATGTATCAACTTGCCCCCGTCTCAACTTGCCCCACTCTCCCCTATTTAATACGACCTCCATCATGCCCCATAAAGGCCTTAAAAAGCTATGGTATATATGGTCTTATAACGAAATAAATAACCAAACGAAAGTTCAAAAAAAGTAAATTTAATTTTCTATCTAATCATAATAATAATCTTAACACTTAGATCAGGACCATGTTATAATATATAGAAAGTATTCATTTCTTCAATCCTGATTAATTAAAATTCACGAATTTCTAGGCCCGAGAGTTATTGAACATATTTACGACTTTAGTTTTAATTTATTTGAAAATAGAAATAAATAGAGAAATGGGGGGGGGGGAGTCCTAATAGTTAGAAGAAGGAAGGAAGGAATCAGGTCTGTCAAGTTGTCTCTTGTGGAGTTCATTCACTGTGCAACGCATTGAAGATGACCTAAGTCTTTTCTTAACCAGTCTTCATCATTCTTTGATCACAAATGCATCTTTATCTTTACATCCCTTGTTTTGTTATTATGTATTAATTGTGCCACTTTTCCAAATGATGTGCGGATTTCAACATATCTGTCTCGACGAGAGCGTCGCTGCCCAGGAAACCAGGTCATTTATTGCTTACCTAAGAAAAAGGGGTCCTAAAATACAACAAACATTCACTAACGTAAATTTTTCTTTATTTATAGATCTATAAAAAAAAAAAATAAATAACCTACTAGGCTATTTTAATTTTTACTTTCTCTTACCTATGTGTATATGTAATATATATATATATAGCGAAATTATTGGATTCATGTCAAAAATTCGATGTCGAGATTTAGATGGATCTTCACGTTTTGAGGTCCCCTGAATCCAAAAAAGTGGTTTTCGCGACATGGTCTGTGTGTGTGTGTGTGTGTGTGTGTGTGTCCGTGTGTGTGTGTCTGTGTGTCTGTGTTCAATTTTAAGCATGAAGGAATTGAGCTAGGAGGCTGAAATTTTATATATAAGTTAAACACCCCCGGAACCGGAAAAATAAGCTTTTAATCAAAATCGGCCAAAGAGTACTAGTACTTTACTGATGTACTTTTTCAGTTTTTTTCGATTTTCTCAAAATTCGCTCTAACGATTTTGATTAAAATTCAAAAATCAATTATTTTTTAGATGCTCTTTCAAATGTATATTCTCGTTTTGCCCTTAAAATTGTTTGAAGCACACTTTACTCTTGTGCTTCATAGGAAAGATAGGAGAAATGGTTGCCATGGTAACAAAATATAAATATTTTCCCATACTTATAAATTTTACATCTGACAATTTAATTCAAATATTCCCTACTGCCGGGAACTAAATACATGTCGACACAAAAAATCTGGTGTGACAAGCACAGTACACAACTTTCGATTACCGAAGGTAAGAGAAAGTTGTGTGCTGTGCGCCAGTCACACCAGATTTTTATCACTAAACTATCAAAAATATTTTTATCCTAAAAACAAATCAATCAGGGAAAATAGGACAATTATTATAAAAAATAGTTTATATTCTTTAAAATTTATTCATTTGGGGAGGGAAGATTACCTATGGATTCGAACCCCCTCCCTCCGAAAAATTTTCTGGCTACGGCCCTGCTTAAAGGTATAAGCCCTATTGCATATTTGGGTTAGATAAGAGGTAGGTATTAGGCAGTACCTAATTAGGTATAAAAGGTATCGACATTTTATATAATATATTCCTCGGAGCACTTAGAGTAAAAACCTGAAGGATCAGGGATTGTATTTTGTGTCTTGTTCACTTTAAAGTGCTCTTAATTTTCATAGGAGTTGAGTTGAATAATATTCAAAAAATCTAAATATCTAAAAATTTAACTTGGTTTAATATTGTAGTTGAGATATTTCAAACTTTAAATGACGTATCAAAATCGATTGTATCAATAATTTATGAATTGATCAAATTTACATCAGTTTAAATGAAGAAATTTTACAAAAGTTGCTTTTGTCTCCAATTCTCCACTATATAAAATTTTACAAATACAGAGTTTTTGTTTCAATTCGTTCACTCGTGTTTAGAAACTCCTCCATGAATTAAAGGTGAATTTGTTTAAATCACTCACTTTAAAAAGTATCTCAATTTGAGGAGATAGATTGCAATTTTTTATTTTTATCATAAATTATAAACTTTTCTGTGTCTCTTGGGCGTTAATGCAAACAAAAGGTAAATTAGAAGAAATTATATATTGCAAAAAATTTTAACTTTTCCTTTTATTAAACACTAAAAAAGACGTTTGGATTGAAAACTTGCTTTCTTTGTCAATATAATAATAATAATAAATAGGCCTAATACCTTTTGAAATTTTTGCCATTTCTTTCTCTTAATTTTTACTTTGTTCTTTTTCTATATATCTCTCAACTTTTCAATTGAATTCTCTCCTTATTCTATCTTCTCTTCATCCTTTTAAATGATGAAGCAAGCGAGGGTTGAAACTTGATGAATTTCGGGATTGCTTTTTAAAAGTTTCACCCTTCATTTATCTTATATTTATAATTTATTATTTTTTGTTGAAAAAAAAAGAACGCTTTCATTTTAAAACAAACTCTGACCTGAATGCTAAGCTACTTGCTTGCTTTTGCCCCCCCCCCCCACACTTTTCCACGGTTGAGTTTCTATATTAAGCTAAAAAGACGTTTGGATTTAAAAAAAAAAAAAAATTTGCAATTTATATTTTCTACCTGAATTTCAATCATTTCGATTTTCGATTACGTGTTTAGAATGGGATATTGGAAATAGGAAATAAAATCAGTATGGAATTTGTGAAAGCACCAAGCAAAATTTGGAATTTATTTACGGAGAGAATAACTTTTATCACTTGTTTTTTTTTTTTTTTTAACGTAAAAATAACACTTGTGATTTTACTCTTTTTATATCTTCTATGTTAGTATAAATAAACACATTTTGGGCGACATGGGTGGACTATTTGATGACTCTCTTCTACTCCCCTCCCCCTTTAAATTATGTCACGAACAATAACATCCAGTAGAATAGCCAGAAATTTATGATGGGGGGTTTCGGGACTTGCATTCTCGTCGAACCCTCCTCTCCTTAGATATGAAATCCAATGAGGCTATAGCTTAATAAGGATGTTCAACATAGCATCTCCTGTCTACACATTTTTTCAAAAAAAGAAAATAGTTATGAAAATATTTATAATATTACGAGTTATGTAGTTACTGTCGGTGTTAAAAGTTAGAAAACGCTCCTAGAGAGTTTAAATCAGAGGTAGGCAACCCGCGGTCGGCCTGAACATTTTTCCCGCCCTCGAGATTCACCATACTTTTACAAAATATATTTATTTTATAAAAGCCAAAATAGTGAAAACCAATGTACGCCTATTAAAAAAAATACATTATTTGTCCATCCATATTTTCAAAAATCAACTGTCGAAATTATGAGAAAATAAGAGAAAGTAAAATTAACTTTGATTTTGTCTAAATCTATTATGGTGATATATAATTTTATATGCGGCCCGCGGAGTTTAATGCATTTCCAAAGTGGCCCGCAAGGACATTTGGGTTGGACACCCCTGATAGTTTATTATTTTTTGGATGAATAAATAAAATAATACATTTAATAAATTTATTCAACCATAAAATTATGATTTAAGGATCTTTAAATCTTCGTAAGAAACTTTGATTTGATTCTAATTTGTAATTATTGTACAATAAAAAAATATTTTCTGAAAAATATTTAGAAGAATTTAATATTAAATTTAAATTAGTCTAGTTATTTTTACAGCCTATATTACAAGTGGTAAAGCCCGCCTTCGGCGGCCGCATCCGGGGGGTCCGGCCCCTTGCTAGCCTTCTTGCTCACTAAAAAAAAAAAAATTGACCTATTATGAGTAGCAGCCTAATAAGCAGTGGTGGATCCAGCGGTGTTTCTCAAGGGGGGGGGGGGGTAATCTGGAGTGACTGGTCGCACAGCACACTTTTTTTTCTTAATTTCGGTAATTTAAAGGCGCATTCTGTACTTGTTTGCCAGAATATAAATACAAATCTAATTTTTAAGTATTAATTTTTAAAATTTTACATTAAAAATACATTTTTTTCGAAAAAAAGTATTTTTTTTTTAATCTCGGAGGGGGTAATTACCCCCTTTACCCCCCCCCCCCTTGCTAATAAGTATTGCAATATAATAGTGTTTAAGTTAAACTCTGAAAAATTGTAAATTGATTAAACAGACTAAAAACTTCCCTTTTGTTTTTTGTTGAGTTAATTAAAATCAATGTTTACCTAAAAGCTCTACGTATATCTAATTTTTTATCTGTTGTTCTTGACTAAATTAAAAATCATTTAAAAGCAAAAAAAAAAACTTTTTTATTTGTATTATTAATTATGAGAGCAAGTGGTACGTAGGATATAAAGTGCTTTGAATTGGCATTGGTGTGTTTGACAATGAGGGTTAATTTTAGAGCGTCTGCTAAATCAGTCGTTGGTCTTGTGTGTTATCTCAAACAGGAACCCTGGGGTCATTGGCCCGGACGATTCCAGATGCACGCATGCCACCCTCACGCAACCAAATCAGACCCTTAACATGATTCCCAAGGGCTGCTTGGCCATTTGTTGGACTAACAGATCAATACGTCTGAATATTTCAATCCCTAAGGAGTGTTTTAAATTAGAAATGGATAGGCCTTAAATAAGTTAATCGCTCGAGGTACTCCTCAACCCCTTCTTTGAGTTAGACCCTCTTAAGGGAGATTAACCTAAGACATTCTGGTCGATAAATTTACAAGTTGTTACTTGTTAGAAGTTTATTCAAATTATATATAACAGTAAATTCTTCTTAGCGTCAATTTCGGATTCCAAATTTAACATTTATAGTATATACTTTTTCTTTATTCCTGCTTAATTCGCCCTTGTGGGGTTGACCAGTTGGTGCTTTCTCAGAAGACATTTTGCAAAGGAATTCGCCCTTTTCTCTCCCTTTTTAGTATCAGGTGTATCTTCTGCTTTGATCTACCTTTTGCACACACATGAGACGTTTGAACAGGTTCCATCTTGAATGACCGTCCTTTATCAAACCTCTCGAATATGTTGCAAAGGACCCCCAGCATCTTCTCTTCAAACTCTAAAGACAGGATAGACTATTTTCCGAAAAGTGAAATTGAGGACTTCGTCTTAATAATAAACTAGGGTCAGGTCTCCCATTATATATCTCTCTGCTTTGTAGTAAATTTCAAAGATAAAATAATATATTAATTAATTTAAATAGTTTATGAAAAAAATGAATAATCAAATTAAAAATTCGAGTCTTTAGAGGTTCAAAGAAATAAACCCAGCTGTTTATTAGTCATATGGTATGGAGTTGAGAAAAAACAGCTGGATTTAGCCTATTTCTTCGAACATATCTTTTTAATTTATTTTTATACTTTTAGAATTTTACTACATAGTGTATTTAACTGTTTACATATCTTTCCTAAATGAGGAATCCAATCTACGAGTATCCAAAGACTTTTACCCTTTAATATTCTTGCTTTTCAAAGGTCTCTTGGCAGGGAAATTTCCGGAAGTCGTTCATTCTCTGCGTGGGTGGACGAGCAAATGGGCATTTCGTAGTTCACAAAGTGTAAGAAATTAAGGCCAGCTGTTTGAATGCAAAACGATTCTTATATATTAAAGTTCATTTCCCGTCAATAAAAATTAAATTTGAAAATACTAATTTAAGTTTAAGAATCATTTCTAAAATAATTTTTTTTTTTTTTTTTTTTTGTTCATTCATGTGTCATACTGACTAGAAACGTCGGAAAGTAACTTTCATGGATATTATGTTGAAATTCTCGCTTCCTCTCTCAAGAGGCCCATTAATTAATGATAGGGTTGGTTTATTTTATACGATAAAGTGGATTTGAATCTGAATCCATTGCTTTAAGTTAATCCACTCAACTAGATATTCTGTACATGTAATTCCGACTGGATAAAAGTTTTTTTCATTGAAAAAAGCTAAATTATTATATAAATATCACTATTGGAGGAAGCAGCCGTCCAGGATTAATAAATATTTTTTTTATTTTTTTGATAAAAATTTGAAAAACATTAATATGGCCCGAAAATTACCAACACGGCGCATTAATGCCCAAATTCGTCAAATTTATTTCGAGTGATTTTAAAAATTACTGTACGGTACAATCGGTGCCACAAGTACAGTGAGGAACATTTTAAAGTCCCACCCATGCGTTTTCTACTTGTATATTATTTCATTGATTTAAAAAAAAATATTATATATTTTTTAATGGAAATTTCATGGTTCAAACCCATGAAAATTTCCAATAAAGATTTTCATTTTCTTTTATAAAAACAATGAAATAATCACAAGTAGAAAATGCAAGGGTGGGGCTTAACTTTGGCGTTCACTGTACCTGATGTGCTCGAGAGTGAAGCCTTGAGCTTAGGCAGCTAAAGTGCTTATCGGAAGTGTGGTCTTGAAAGTAGCTTTTCCCCTTTAGTTGCATTAAAAAAAGATGATTTATTTATTTTAAAAATATTGGTTTGGTTGACTAAGCTCAAGGGTCCATTCTCGAGCACATCAGTCACTTGTGGGACCAACTTTAGAAATAAATCCTTAAAATACCCTTCCTAGGTTAATATTTAAAACGAATTTTAAAATGGAAAAAAAAAATTAACTCATACTGTATATTGGATAGAATAACATTTATATTTTCAATGAAGAATAGAAATGGCTGTAGTGATGAGAAGAAGCTCAATGAAGAAGGAAGCCAACAGAAATAATATTTAAGTATTAATATAGTATTAGAAATCATTCCAATTATGGTATGTTATATACAAAATGTGGTTATAAAAATTTTATAAGTTTTTTTTTCTGCTGGCTGCTTTCCTCATTGAGCTCCTTAGTCAAACATTTATATTTTAATAATATAATTTATAATTTTATACTTCCTGAATTTACTGAATCAATTTTATTGTCACCAATTGATTATTAAATTCATTTAGATTTGACAATTATCGGGATTAATTAATTGCGTTAAGCGGAGTTTCCTGTAGGCCTACATCATACATAAAATCTCTTTAAATAATGTTCTCTCTATTTACCCCGTACACACTCCGTTTATTTAAGCAGAGATATCCATGTCTCAAACCCATAAAATGAATTAAACCTAGTATAGGTTGTCTTTATTTTTCAGAAGGTAAAAAGTATGAAAAATGCATTTCTTTGATTTAATTTTTCAACAGCAAACGTTTCGGTAGCTTGAAAGTAACTTTATAAAGGCCTTACAATTAAGTTAGCTATTGAAAATTATATTCAAGAAAATATAAATGTTTTTTTATCTATTGCTTTCTGAAAAGGGACTAACTATAATAGTTTTCGATTCTGGGACGAAGGCTTTTATGAGTAGAAAATTCGATGAACCGCACTTTCTTCTCGCTTCCTCTCAAGTTCTTTCTTCACCAAAACACGAATGGACGGTGTATATATTAAAAATTTTATTTAATAATTTATAATATCTACATCGTCCACCCGTGTTTTAGTGGAGAAACCGTTGAACATCGAGTTTTCTACTCATAATAGTTTTTATTTACAGAAAACTCAGGTGTAAGCATTGAAGCTGTAATATTTTCTATGAATATATGCATGATTTTGTATCTTGTAAAATATAAACTTTATTTTCGATAATCACATCATCTTTAGTTTTTTTTTGTGTGTGTAAAATTCCAAGGAGAAAAAAAACCAAAGGGTGGTGAGTGAAATCTTGCGAATACTCATTTCGTTTAACGATCGATTTAACATTCGACAATTTGGTGAAGTCATTTAAAAATGTTAATGCGCCCTCGAGGGTTGGGCATTTCCTTTTAGAAAAAGATGGAAAGAAACTCTATCTATCTGCTACCAAATAGGATACGATCAAGCATTAAAGTCGTCATTAATTTTAAGCTCTTTCTGATTGTATGCATTAATATTTATTCGAATTCCTTTTCTCCATTTTTTACTTCTTTATTTTATCTTTATCAGATTTTCCAAAATAAGCTTTGTTTCAATCACAATAGGCCAACATAATATTAAAACAAGGTAGAAATTTATTCATTCTTTTGAAGTTCAAACATGAAAAATAAAAATATTTTTTTAATTAATGATTTTTTAACTCAAATACAAAATCATTCTAATCGATATTTTGAATTTTGTGTGAAAAAGTCTGGTGTGACTAGTCGCACAGCAACAACTTTCTCTCACCTTCGGTAATCGAAAGTTGTGTTCTGTGCTTGTCACACCAGATTTTTTTTGTGTCGAGATATATTTAGTTTCTAACGATAATTATATTAAAATAAGATGTAAAATTTTTTTAATTAATTAAAACATTCACACTTTTTTCTCATTCACACTCACACCACACACACATTCACACAGTCTTTTCGGCAACTCAGGCCATTTAAGACTTTAGACGATAACCGTTGTAATTAATCTCTATATATTTGGGGTTCAGGCATTTCTATTTAAGCCATCTGGTATCCAAATGCCAAAGCCACATCCTTTTGTATATTATATATATACATAGATAAGAAAAAGTAAAAATTGTACCACTTACAAAAAGCGAAAAAAAAATCTATAAATCAGAATTTCAATACATCTAACCTTAATGTCGAACAGGAAAAACTGGGAAAAATTTTATTTCACATTTTATGTATTATCAAGAAAGAAAAGAGCTAGGAGATTGAAATTTTATATTTAAGTTAGGCACCCCCCTGGCACGTGACACGAAACTTTAGAACAAAATCGGCCATCTATATTCTCAATTTGCCGTTGAAATCTTTTGAAGCAACTTTACTCTTGTACTTTATAGGAAAGATGAGAAATGGTTGCTATGGTAACAAAATATAAGTATTTTCCCATGTTGATAACATATTTACATTTTGAATTCAAATATACCGTACTATAGGAACCTAAATATATATCGACACAAAAAATCTGGTGTGACAAGCACAAAACACAACTTTCTCTTACTAAAGCTAAGAGAAAGTTGTGTGCTGTGCGACCACTCACAACAGATTTTTTTTCTTACTTATTTTCTCAATTTAAATAATCTATTAATATAAAAATAAATTCTATAAAAAAAAAAATACAGCTTCCGTATAAGAGCGCTATTAAAGAAATGAGAGTAGGATTTGAGATTTTCTTTCTGTAATAGAAGTCGGGTCAAATTGGAAAGAGCTGTCCGTCGGATTTGTTCTCACTTGTCAGCAATTCATGACAATCATCCCGAGGGACCATAGGACATTATTTCCACCCTCAAACCTTCTGCGTGAGCAGCCATTCAATTACTTCCCTCTTTGGTAAACGATCAGGGCGAAAATAATATCATTATCTATTTCAGATTGGACTCAGAGGGATTAGTTTTATTAAATTAACAACACTACGATTTAATGAAATGTTTTTTATCTTCTTTGACAAAAAAAATATTCTCTATTCCTTTATTTTATCAAATCAGTTAAACGAGCACAAATTTAATTTTCTCTTAATTTTTCACAAGGCCAATTGAAAAAAGTGTTATAATTGAATCACATGCTGATTATTCTATCATTATAAACTAATGACTTCTTTTAGCGGATTTTTCTTTTGGAAAAGAGAAAAAGGCGTTGACTGAAGACCAGGGGTGCATTCAGGTAGAAATGATAAAGGGAAAAGAAAGACACCGATACATCGGAAAGGCCCGAGTGTTATTCCCGGAGCCAGGGGACGTCTACATACTAACAAATAAACATACAAATATTGTTTAATAAATAGATATTTCATATAAAAGTCTATCGAAACAGGCATCTGTCCATTTGTAATCAACATGCCATAATATGATTAATTATTTTTTACCAATAATACTAATGAGGGGAGTCCCAGAATTTTGTCAAAGGGGGCTCGAAAATTCCTTTTGAAGGGGAGGAAGGCAGTGGCACATTCAAAGAAGGGAGGGTAATTGTCAAAAAGTACTCGTACTTTCCTGGACTCTTTCAGCTTTTTTTCGATTTTGTCAAAATTTTTGATTAAATGATTTTGATTAAAATTCAAAAATCAATTATTTTTAGATGTTCTTTAAAATGTCTTTTCTCATTTTGCTCTAAAAATTGTTTAAAGCACTTTAACTTTGAACCTCCAAACCCCCCTCTCCTGGCTACGCCTATGAGTGTGAGTGTGAATGAGAAAAAAGTGTGAATGTTTAAAAAAAAATTTTACATGGGCCCACGGGGCTTGAAGTAGTTGGTAGCGTGCCATTTGGATACCAAATGGCTTAAATAAGATGCTTGGACCCCCAATATATGTATATTAATTAATAACGGATATCGTAATTGTCTTATATGGCCTGAGTTGCAGAAAAGACAGTGTGAATGTGAGTGTGAATGAGAAAAAAGTGTGAGTGTTTAAAAAAAAAATTTACATCTTGAATTTTAATATTTCGGCGGAAACTAAATATATGTCCACACAAAAAATCTGATGTGACAAGCATAGAACATAACTATAAATTACTGAAGGAAAGAGAAAGTTGTGTGACCAGCCACACCAGATTTTTCTTTTTTCACTTTATGATGATAACTTTGGCCACTTAGATTTAGAAAAAGATAAAGAGATGTTAGCGTGTATATTTTCAAGAATATTTTTCTTGCATGATTTCTTTTTAATTCCTAAATATAAATAAAACAAAATTGGGAAATTTTTATGAAAATAGAGTAAAAATACTTCTCTCTAAATATATTAACATATATAGAGGTAAGGGAAAGTAATATTTACATACAGTATATCTATCAGCGCGGATGCTATTTATTCGTGGGGTTTCATTTAATAAAATTTCAAGATAGTTTTTAAATATTCACTAAAATTTAATATTTTTATAGGATGATGAACCTCTGAATGAGATGTCATTATTTCAATTCGAAAAATTAATCTTTTTTACTTTCTATTACGTCTATATGTGTTAATATATAGTCCTATAGAGAAAGTATTGGATTCATGTCAAAAATTCAATGTCGAGATTTTGATGGATATACGTTTTGAGGTCTCCAGAGTGCAAAAAAGTGGTTTTCGAGACATGTCTGTCTGTCTGTCTGTGTTCAATTTTAAGCTTGAAGGAATTGAGCTACGAGGTTGGAATTTTATATTTAAGTTAGGCACCCTCTTGAGGCGTGAAAATAAGCTTTTTAACCAAAATAGGCCAAAAAGTACTAGTACTTTAATGATGTACGTAGTTTTTCAGTTATTTTCGATTTTCTCAAAATTCGCTCCAACAATTTTGATTAAAATTCAAAAATTAATTATTTTTTAGATGCTCTTTAAAATGTATATTCTCATTTTGCCATTGAAATCTTTTAATGCAGACTTTACTCTTGTACTTCATAGGAAAGATAGGGAAATGGTTGTAGTCATGGTAACAAAATATAAATATTTTCCCATACTTTAAATTTTACATCTTGAAAATTGAATGTACCGTACTGTCGGAGTCTAAATATATGTCGACACAATAATTCTGGTGTGACAAGCACACAAGTACACTACTTTCTCTTGCCCTTCGGCAAGTTGGGTGTTGTGTGACCAGTCACACCAGATTTTTTTTTAAATATTTTGTTTCTAAATCTTGATGATTTGAGAATCATAATTGAATAAATCATCTTTTGTTTGTTTCAGTCACGTGACCCGGACTTCTTCTTGGCTGCCCCCTCTTGAGACCTGGTCAGGCCAGGGACTTGGATTCCCCTATGGCTGGGAGCAGGCTGTCCAATCTGATGGCAAACCTTACTTTATCAAGTAAGTCTCATCATCTAGCCCTCCATTCCCTTCCATTCTAAATTGAAATTAATAAATAATAACTTAAATAAATAAATTGGAAACACCTGCTGAAGATTTCTAAATTTTTATAACACAATGTTAAATAAACACTTAATTTGGTTTGAGTTTATTTTCAGAGTATAGAGATCAATATTTGCCACCTGCTTTTTACTCTTTTCCCAGCACGAACGTTTAAAGTTTTCGCACATACATTAACATACAATAAATACTAATATAAAAATGCATCTTCCTAACAAACGTATGAATATAGAACCTTTTGTTAAATTCATCACTAGTATATTTAAAAACATTTTTAGTAATTTATTGCACATATTATTCATTTCTTAAAAGAATGGAAGGAGGTAGCAGCCAGGAAGGAGTGTCTCCAAAACAATGAAACTCCCCGATATTCGCGACGTTTCGGTCCAAATTTATTTGACCATCATCAGGCAATCAGGAGTTGTCATATGTAAATTTATATAAATATATTTAATCATATGTTGCTTCGGACTAGTTAATGACATTAAAATTTTGCTCATCTGCAATCGATATATATCGATATACGGCTTAGATATGTGAGGAAGTAATGGCATTACTTCCTCACATATCTAAGCCTTCGATTGCAGATGAGCAAAATTTTAATGTCATTAACTAGTCCGAAGCAACATATGATTAAATATATTTATATAAATTTACATATGACAACTCCTGATTGCCTGATGATGGTCAAATAAATTTGGACCGAAACGTCGCGAATATCTGGGAGTTTCATTGTTTTGGAGACAATCCTTCCTGGCTGCTACCTCCTTCCATTCTTTTAAGATATTAATCACAGCCACTTCCACACTCAACAAATATTATTCATTTCTTATATGAAGTGCTAAGCCTTGTTGTGTGTCTTATCAAAACTTATTGCATTAAATTTGCCTCATGCTGTTTTTAATTATACTTTAAACATATGAAGGCTTCTATTTGAAGTTAAATCTATAATTGGTTTTTATTAAAAATAACTTTTTTAGTTTCTTGAATTGGAAGATCTATTGCAACCTTTTGTAACCAAAGTATTATAGGTCAGTTTGTAACAATAAAAAACAGTATTTTTATTTATATAATTAGATATTACCGGTACTTCATGTACCCGAAAAAAGATATAAGGGTGTGCCGCCGGGAGTCCTTACCATAGTAAGTAAGGGCACACTGAGCGCAAATCGGTGAATCCGTGGTTCGACTCCCGGCGGCACAATGAGCGCAAATCGGTGGATCCGTGGTTCGACTCCCGGCGGCACACTCTTATATCTTTTTTCGGGTACATGAAGTAATATCTAATTATATAAGATGTTGATAAGAGAAGTGGCTGTTCAGCGATTAAAATGATGAAGGGAGAGAGGATGTCAGCCAAGAAAAGGAGCCTCTATCGAATAAAAATCTCCACTAAGAAGACGTTTCGGGTTTAATTAGATAAACCCATCATCAGTTCCTTAGAGCTGAAATGGCATAAATAATAATTGTAATACAACAACATAAAATATTTCTTAAATTATAAAAACATCAGATCTTACATTATTGGGATTTATCTAATTAAACCCGAAACGTCTTCTTAGTGGAGATTTTTATTCGATAGAGGCTCCTTTCTTGGCTGACATCCTCTCTCACTTCATCATTCTAATTATATAAATTTCCGTTTCGCGGCCTATTTACGCGATATATATAATATCTTAAATATTATATATAATTTATTATTTATAAAGGTATTTTTTTTTCGCTTTATCTGTAAGTGGCTACTGGCAACTTGGCGTTAGCAAGCAGTTTCGGTAGGAGTCATCCACCATATATATATATTTATAATTATTTTACAATTTACTTATTTGGTATAAAATTTAATTAAAACTTATAAAATTAAAATTGTAAAATTGTTTATTACAATATTGTTCCACATTTTTTTTAATTTGAAAGAAATTTGTAAAAAAAAATATTTTTTGGCCGGAAGAGGGGGGTGTCCCACCGAAAATGCTTGCTGACACAATATCTAAGTCTGCAAATAAAGCGAAAAATAATTAAAATACCATGTAACAGGGGGCTGTATGGGTGTAGAGTAGATGTTGAAAGAGATAAAAAACAAGAAGAAAATGCACCCAATGTAGTTTCTTTATTGAGATTCAGCCCACGGCTAACGTATCGATCCTAGGTTTGGACCATTATCAGAGCTGGGGCTGTGTCGAAACGTTAGCCGTGGGGTGAATCTCAATAAAGAAACTACATTGGGTGTATTTTCCTCTTGTCTCTTTTAATAAAAATACCGTTTTTTATTGTTACAAACTGACCTATAATAAATACCTTGGTTACAAAAAGTTCATTGACAGTCACAGATGTTGAAAAATCGGACGAAAATAAGGCTACTTAAAGAGGAGGGGGACTAGTGTAGTGATAGACCGATTTAAAAAAAAAAAATAAAATTTCAAAAGTATCTCCCTCTAGGGCTGTGCAAAATAATCGATTAATTGATTATTTTGTCATTATCGATTATTGGGTAAATAATCGATTATTTTTCATGGGATGAGACTCGTATACTAAAAAAAAAAAAAGGTCAAATGATTTTCTTGTATGTGACTAACTGTGACAGGGTGGGGGAACTATACAGAATATCGTCAAAAAGGCGTTACGTAATATGTGGACGAACCCCAAGAGGAAAAAATGGAAAATGTATAACCGATTATTTTTTTCCATAATCGAACACCAATCTCCCTCTTATTTAAAAACATGTTTTCATCCAGGGGCGTATTTATGGGGGGCCGAGGGGGCCCGGGCCCCCCCGAAATTTCCCAAACACATATACATATATAGGAATATACAGACATCAGCGCAACAAATTTTTCCGCAGGATGGACAACTTTGGTTCCACAATAGAAAAAATGTTCCGCAAAAAATTTCGTGTGAAAATAAATATAGTTTCTTAAAAAAAAATTTTCCGCAGAAAAATTTTTGAGTTCGGGCCCCCCCCGAAAAAAATTTCTATATACGCCCCTGTTTTCATCTACCATTATCATTCCATTCAAAGAAAGGTAAAAGTTCGATTTTTTAGATCCGATAAGGCTTATGTTTTACTGACTTCAACATTTTCTCAGATTCTAACTTTAAACTCCGTCTCTGTTATTTACCAAGAATTCAAATATAATCTCTCTAATTTACATATAGAACACTTGATGAAATGAATAAAAACTTACATAAATTTTATGAATGTTTAATTCATTTTTAGTTTATCAAATAAAAAAAATTGACAAACTTTTGTATGAATGCTACCACCTTTTTTAAATAAGCCCCTTCTAGTCAGTAATAAAAATTATTATTCACAATCTTAAAGAAGATGTTAAATTAAGAAAATTAAATTAAATCAAGTCCATCTCTAGGAATTCTTGCTTGACAACTTTATCTACTTTCATAAATATTTATTTTAATAATGTTAAAGGAGAAATGCGGCTAAATATACAAAGAGACTCATCAGGTGTTTCCATTTTCATTATCAGATAATGTATAATATATTTTTCATTTTTTTTTTAATTTACCCAATCATTAAAAGATTTTCCTAATTGAATTTTTCTTACTCCCTAATTAGAAATCGACTTAAAGTTTTTTATAATTTATTATTAATTAAATTGAAAAACCTTTTTCCTCTTCTCAAAGGAATTATGAATTAAAAAAAAAAAACAATAAATAAAATTATAATTTTTTTTTTTTTTTTTTTGCTTATTATCATCATTCATTGTAAATAAACGCACACTCAAGGAATTTGAGAGAGAGACGGGGCCGATAGGCAACCATACCCACTAGCTCGGTTAGCGGGTATTCAACCATTTTCCCTTGTAGGGGAACTATATACAGAGTGTTTAATATATCTTTATTAATTATTATAAAATAAAGAATTTTTTACATTTTAACTTATATCATATTTTATCAAAGAAAGTTAATTAATTTACCTATTAGTAAAAATAGAAAATTGGAAAGAATATAATTTGTAGCTTCAACTGGAAGTTTTATCCATTTTTGTTAGGTTTTTTATTCAATATTTTCTACATTTCTGGATATAAGATGTTGATAAATGTTCCAAAAATATCATCTTTTTTTCTCGAAGTGCTTGCATGTGTTTACCATCAAAATCGGTAACCACTCCTCCATTTTCAAATCAATTAATGTCAGAAATGTGAAATGGAAAGAAAGTCAGCCAGTATCTATCAAAATAAAACTGCCAATATATAAAACGCTTGGTTGTTGATGGCTGGTTTATTATATAGAGAGATGAGAGTGCAACGGCAATCGGAGGTGAAAAATAAAAGATTATATTTTGTTGACGTTTGGAGTTCAATGTCAGAAAATATGATTAGGCATTATTATAGGCATTTTTTATACAAAATATATATAAATATAATGTTATAATAATATATATTAACAAAAATGTCAATATGTATCAAATAGATATTATATGTCAGGTACGTTGATAGAATTATATAACAACAATTGATGATATACGTTATATAATTTTTCCCCCTAAGTTAAATAATTATGATGCCCACAGACAGGGGGATGTTCCGCAAGGTAGTTCTTCGGAACACCTACCCGAGATTTCGCCATGCTTGGCATTATTTGACGGCAACTTAGAACTGTTGTTCAACGTTGACAGGCACTTCGGCATTGTTAACATATAAATAAATTTATGTTAATAAAAAATTGTTTGGTCGACAAAACATAATGTAATTTTATAGAAAAAGAATTTAATTGTTCTTAAGTTGTTGATATAAAAAATATAACAAAATAATAAATTAATATTTTAAAAGGGGGTAAAAATAAGAAATGCAGCTAAGCTTATTCACACAGCTGACGTTTCGGTTCCATGTTTGAACCATCTTCAGAGCTGGCGAAAAGTCATTATGAAAGTGTCATAGTGGATTTTATTATTTTTATATCAATAATTTAAGAACAATTTGTTTTTTAAATTAATATTTCAATTAATATTAAAACTCTGTTTTACTGTTCCTTTCCTAAAAAATCTTGAATAATCTTTTTTACCTCTGCGTCTCTCTACTCTTATACAATATATAAGAGGTTTGGGATTTAATTAAATGATGACATCCTCAGTCAGTTTACATTTCACGTATTGAGAGTTTTATTTTGATAGTAGAACATGTTTCTGGCAAACATCCCATTAGTGTGTTACAATATTTCTTCTAATAGAAAAATTCTTACACCTCGTGAAATTGAAAATTTATTTTTGTAGAATATTTAAACTATTTTAGAATATGATAAGTATATATTTAATGGGTCCCTATGGGAGGCTATTTTAATGTTGGGGTAGGTAAGTTATCAAAACGACCTATTAATAATATAAATATATGATATATTCATTTATTTAATACCGAAAGGTTTCTCTAGTCTTTAAAATTTTAAAAAATCAAAAAAATTAAGAATTGTATAAACACTCTGTATATAGGGTAGACCGAATATGAAGTTTGTTATCTTTTGACATGTTTGTAAGTTGAAGTTTTGTCGACCTGTTGCTCTCCTCATGTTTTCTTCTTGTTGTTGTACATAACCTTTACCTCACTTAGCTAAGTTCTAGTTAGTTAGTGTCATGTCACATTCAGTCTGCATTCCATTAGTTTGTTAGATCTCTCTTTTCTTCTTCTCTGTTTGTTGTTTGGTGGAATATAATATATCAAAGCCAACATTGACAGTGATCTTGTTTGTTTACATATCCCTATCAACAAAACACCAATCATTTGTAAACAAATCAATTTAAAAAAAAAATACGTTAATCAAATAGTATATTGTACGTTCAATATTTGTTTAAAAAAAAAACTTTAAAGTATCTATTTAGATAATACTTTTGAAAAGTTTATATCTATGATGAATTTAAATCATTTCCATATGTGTGTGGATTACTTATATCATATTAACATAATTAAAATCATGTAAAGTCTATATGGCCTAAGATGCCGAAAACACTATCAATTATTTTTTTACTAGGCATAATTAATAAAATGTCGAAAATAAAAAGACAATAGATTATCCCTGGACAATATTTTTTATTCAATTTTTTTTTATCTCTTTTCAAAAACAACCCCTGCAGTTGAAGGGACATTTATTATAATAATTAATTATGTATTTCATTAAGAAGAAACCAAAGAGATACAATTAGTAACATATAATAAATCATATCACTAGTGTTTCTGAGTTCTAAACGGGTAATTAATGTAAATTAAACAAGATCATCCTCTCATTTTCGTTCATGTACAAATCACATTTTTTTGTGTTTATTATTTGCAATTATTAAGCTCGTTTTGTTTGGAAAGAGAGAGAAATGAATATTTCCAAGTTGGAATTTGTGTAATGTTAGTTACTTATCATCAGTCCTGTGTCCCTGCCCTTTGACCATTTATCCACTTCATGAATTGTGCCCTTCTGTTGAATGTGGTAATGTTGGTGTGTTGCCCACTTGTCAGCACCTCTGGGCCGCACTAAGGTAGAAAATAGCCACAACCAGAACGAAAAACACCCTAACAAGCCATGTGGGCCTCCGAACAACGTGAACAGATGCAACTGGATGAACCGGCCAAGGTATAGATTAGATGATGATGATGCACGAAAACAAATCAAACGATGCACAAACGAGAATCCGTAGAGCGCTTTTTTTTTTATTTATATTAGTGTCATGTGTAAGAAATTTATTTTTTATTTAGTGTCTTCCTAAGCTTTTTTTTTAATTACAAAATTTTTGAGATTTAACTTTCTTCAAAACTACTTAACCAGGTTAGTACTATTTTGAAATTAACAAACAATAAAAAATCATTTTATTTTTAATTTCAAAGCGATTTAACCAAATCGAGGGTGTTTGGTTTCCATAATAATGCGAAAAATTATCATTACCGGGTCAATAAAATTCCAAAAATATGACGTGGCCGCAAACAGTTTTGTCTTTTCTTAAGTTGGCTTCAATGCCTTTTTGACTTGTGCAATTATAATAATAGTAAATACATAATAGTATCTCATTATTATTTTTTTTTTTTGGCAAGGGTCACGGGTTCGGATCCCAGGCAGTCCGATGATTTTATTTAAGCCATTTGGATTCCAAATGGCTTAAATAATAATGCCTGGACCTCAAATATATATATTATTAATATAAAGGTTACCGTCAAATTCTTATAAGGCCTAAGTTGCCGAAAAGACTGTGTTTGTGTGTGTGAGTGTGAATGAGAAAAAAGTGCGAGTGTTTAAAAAAAAAAATATTTTTCGAGATCTATAGGTATATTTGAATAAGATATTAGTATTCAAAATACCTCGATTCTGACTTCATTAAGTTTCAATTTTCCACGCGAAAATGTGGGCCTAAATAGAATATAGGAGTAAATAACTGCTTTTATCTTAAAAATTTTGAAATGAGTCCTAAATCTTATTAGCTATATTTTTTTTTTAAGATCCCTACGTTTTAATATTTTTTTTTTTATCATATCTTTCTTGAAATAATTTTTCATGATGGTTCCTTCAAGATAAGGAAGTGATTTCCAGCAAACCGCCTTTAGCACGCATAGGCTTTCTTTGCCTCTGATCAAAATTGAGTTTAAACCCGCACAAAAAAAAAAAAAAGAAAATGGATCTTTATCGTCGATTAACTTAAAGATCTATTTAGAAGAAAAGGTGATGGTTTCCATTTCCTTCTATTTTTATCAAACACAACAAAGAAATTAACAAAAGTGCTTTCATTTAAAAAAATAAAAGTCAAAATTATTTGTTTTTCAATCGGATCTAAACTTGAAGAAAAATAATTTCTTACTCTTTTACTATCAGTATTTTTGTAGAGGGACGTTAAAGAATAAGATTAAAAATGTTTCGCGTGGTGGTGCAACCAGGATTTAAAAATTTGCCTCTGTATATGCTAGGAGGGTTCAAATTTTAACCTTTTAGCTCTTTTCGTTCTAGAAATACTTTGTTCATAAGCATTGTCTATTTAGAGGGTCCCACTTTTTTAAAATCATGAACATGTATTTCCATCAAATCTTTCTTTGGTTTTTAATAAAAAGTAAAAATAATAATAATAATAATCAGGTTTATATACTATATAAGGTTAATACAAGTGGTGGCTGTGAAGATCTGTGAGATGGACAGAGACAACTAAAATACAAAATTACTCTGATTGCCTCTCCTGAAACATTTGATGCATTTATTAGATAAGCTCCAACTTCAATCTATTAATCGATAAATATGATGTTCAAAGTTGGTTGAATATAATAAAGTGTTAATCACTAAACACACATTTAAATATTCAAATAATCACCATTAAATTCATTAAATGCTTGTTTGTTTGTTTTTTTACAACTTATACTGTATAAGTTATGTATAAGTTATATCAGGGCCGGATCTGGGGGGGGGGCAGTGGGTGCGTGTACCCCGGGGGGCAGATATAAGGGGGTGGCAATTAAAGAAAGATTCTAGTAGAAAGGATAAGTCGATTCAGTCCAATATTGGACTGTCGATATATGTCAGTCCAATATTGGACTGAATAGACCTATCCTTTCTACTGATATGAATTTTGTATAGAAAATTTTGAGGGGCGGCAAATTAAATTTTGCCCTTCTCCCCTTAAAAAATCTAGTTCCGGCCCTGAGTTATACATAGCTTATGTATTAGAGAATTTTTGGAATGGAAAAGAATAAGTACAGGTGCAGCAAATGAAGAGAGCCTTTGGATGCCAAATGCCGAAAAGGAGACGTTTCGGACAAAATTTATTCGTCCATCTTCAGTCCTCGCTACAAAAATATACAAATTTAAATAAAACAACACTGTTGCGAAATTCAATTACAATGGATCTTACTTGGCTTATAAATCAATTAGGCACAAAGTTGTCATTGTTGTTTTGGCACGAATTGAATTTCGCAACAGTGTTGTTTTATTTAAATTTGTATATTTTTGTAGCGAGGACTGAAGATGGACGAATAAATTTTGTCCGAAACGTCTCCTTTTCAGCATTTGGCATCCAAAGGCTCTCTTCATTTGCTGCACCTGTACTTATTCTTTTCCATTCCATAACATCAACAGCAACTTCTCTTCGAATTTTTTTTTTTTTTTTTATTTATTAGGATTCTCTTCGAATTAGAGAATTTTTATTGAACAATCAAAATATATGTTGGATTTTTCGACAAACTCTTAGCATCATATTTATCGAATGGACTGAAGATGGAGAATATTTAATAAATGCCCACGTTTCCGGATAATCGACAAGGAATCAGAGGCATTTTTTGGCAGTCGTCTCTTCACATAATCAGATTTATTTTTTGCCTTATTTGTAAACTATTTCATTTTAAATTAACATTTATTACCCGCAATGCGGGGATGGGGGTTTTTGCGACCGGGAAGAACAGGCCGGCCCGTCGCACGGTCGGAAGCCTGTTGAAAATATAGAAGGCAAGAGACTGACATGCAAAGAAAATAAGTACTATCAGTCCTAGCTAGGGCAGCTCGTGGTCGCCATCTACGTACCCACAAGATGTGGACCCCAAAGCAAATATTTTTTAAATTATAGTATTCAGATTTATTTTATTTATATTCAGAAAAAACACAAAACCATTTTTTAATAATTTAGAACTGCACTTAATTATTTCACTCGCAGATATAAAGTTTCCAAAATAAAATATAATTTCGTAACATTTATTAATTTAAAAAAAAAATTCTTCATTTTACTTTACTTCAATTAATCTCCCTTCCGAAATAATTTAATTATATTCTCCATTTGGTAAACATGGGAGTTGAAAGACGTGGAATTTTATTCCTCGACTCAAGTGGAAAAAGAAGAGAGGTCAAGTAGAAAATAGGATGAAGTTGAAAGAAGAGGGAATAAAAAGTCCCAAGAACTCGAGAGTAGTAGTAGTAAAGACTTGGCGAAAAATACACTCCAAGACTGTTGGTTAATTTTCATCATATTAGTCAATTAATCAACTCCAGAAAGTGGAATGAATTATTGAAAGTAATTAATTGTATTAGATATAACTACGTATATAGACTGCCTGATACACCAGTTCATGTCGGTTTTGAAGTTCAGAACGATACATCATTCGGAGGATTAATTACCGTTAAAAATTTTTATATTTCATTTATTTTCTTTTTTTTATATATCATTTATTATTATAAAAAAAAAAGGGATGAGACTCCTCAATCCTTATCTCCCGACAATTTGATATTTTATAATAATAAATTCGCTTACTGCTTTAGTAAAAAATTTCAGCTCCAAATTTTTTTCCCACTTCGTTTCTAGTCTCTAACCAGAGGCGTAACTAGATTGATTGGCATCCCCCCCCACCCCGCAGGTACAAGAATATCGTCACCTCCCCCCCCCAAAAAAAAAAAAAATATTTGTTAATATTAGTCCAGTCGATATAACTTTTTACCGGGAAAATATTCCGAAGTTAAAGAAATTTTTACAGGTTATTTGGAGGTACCTTAGGATGTCTATCCTAAGTTTTCGACCATGTGCTAACTTGGAAGGGGGGGGGGGGCAAAAACTGTTTTCAGTTTTTCGCTTATATTTTGTAAACTAAGCATATTTTGTGCACCTTACTCCAATGGTTAATGGCAAAGTTGTAGAGCATTAATTTTGGTAAAATTTGGTACACAAAAACAATTTGTAGACAATTTAACCGAGATGAAGTTGGTCAAAGTTAAACAAAATTTTACATTTCGAGAAAATTTGTCTAACTTTGACCGAGCGTATAAATTTGATGATATGTGACCCACGGGGCTTGGAGTAGCCGGTAGCGTGCCTACCTTCTATACCGAACGTCGCGGGTTCGGACCCCAGGCAGTCCAATGATTTTATTTAAGCCAATTGGATACCAAATGGCTTAAATAAGAATGCCTGAACCCCAAATAATATATATTCATAACGGTTATCGTCAAAAATGTCTTGAATGGCCTAAGTTGCCGAAAAGACTGTGAATGTGTGTGTGGGTGTGAATGGGAAAAAAAGAGAGATTAAAATTAAATATACAAATTAAACACTAGGTTATTTGTTTCAAAGGTTTTCAACGAGAACCAACGGTCGAAAGTTTAAATCTTATTAAAAGAGAGATTGATAGGTGTTTACTTCAATTTTTTTTTTAATTCTTTTATATAAGGTCTCTGCCCCCCCACCCCCGCATTGCGGGGTCTGCGGGGGTGTTATTTACGCTCCTGTCTCTTACTCAACTATAATTTTGAATAAATTCAAGAACTATTGTATATAATCAATAAAATGAGAAATATTTCTTATCTAACAAGGTTAAAAGATGTGACCTGAAATGTCAAAATAGCCAATAACTGATATAAAATAATTAAAAATCACCCTTCACATTTTTTGTTAAATTTTTTTTTTTTTTTTTGTATAAATTTTTAGATTAGAAATCTATTCATTTTTTCACGTTAAAATTTTTTATCTCCTTTTTTTATAATCTTTTATCTCTTTTTTTTTTTACTTTTTTCATTATTAGTACAATGAGTTCACTGCTCCTCCTACCCATAATGAAATTCAATATTTTCCTTTACCTAACAAAAAATTTGAAAATTTAATACTGTGAATATTTTCCGGTTAATTTAATTATTTCAATAGAAAAATAAAAAGAACCGTGTATTAATATAATTAAAATTTATTAATTCACATCTATAAAAAAAAATGGGTATAGTCGGGAATAGAACACGTGCCGAACGACCTGATCTCTAGACACCAGATGTGAATTAATAAATTTTAATTGTATATTATTTTATAAACCAATATATCATAATTATTATTTATTAAAAAAAAAAAAAGAATAGAGTGCTCATGGTTTGTTCGTTTGTGCATCCCATTCAGGTTGTTTCGTTCGTTTAGAGCATGTTGTTGCGGCTGCTGCATGATTTTGATGGATATCTGTCAAGTGGGACAACGAGAGTGAGAAAGAGTGAGAGTGGCCTGCTTGGGAAATCAATACAAGAGTAGAGAATGATCTAGGATGTGCTCTCAATCATTTGTCATCTATGTTATAAATGGAAGAAGGAAGCAAAATTCGCCATATAAATTTTATATTATTTTGGAAAAAGATAACTTTTACATAAGAGTAAATATCTATCAATGGGGGGACTTCGGTTAACAGCTAATAAATTTAAAAAAATAAGAATGAAATTCTTTAAGGGTAATTTTTTTTAATACTTTGCTTTCTCTTTTTAAATAGGGTAAATTTTATTATCTGATTCCTGCAAAAAATCTGAGAGAAAAATGTAAACATTTAATACCCGTATTCATAGTTGTTCCTTGAAGGAGAAGGAATCCTTATATCTATACATTTATATATGGATTCCTTGTTCCTCAAGCAATGACTATGAATTCGGGTATAAATCTGATTAGGATCGCGGGTTCGCATTCAGTCCCTTGCGACGACAATTTATTTAAATTGAATTGGGTACCAATCAATTTAAATAAATAGGGACTGGGTCTAAATGGCCGTAGATGCCGAAAAAGACCTTGAATGAAATAAAAAAATCTGATTAGGATACATTTTTAAAGACTGTGAAAGACCATGTATGCCAATATGATAAACTTATGGCAGTGATTCTCTATGTATGGGTGCACCCCCGAAATAAAAAGAACGCTACGAAAAAAATAAATAAAAAGTGATGTTGGAGATATGTAAGAAACCAGCCTAGAAAAATATGCTTTTATTGAATAATTATATTTCTTTTAACAAAACCTTTGATGAATTTTACTGCGCCATCTTTAGTAGTTTATGAATATTTTATATTGTTTAATAGAGTAATGTGTATAGAGTGCATAAGCTAACTATTGCCCTATTGCTTATGTATAATACAATGTAAATACTGTATTAACTGAGAAATATGATTCTCCTAGGCTCATAGGCGCCGGAACTGGGGGGGGGGGGCAGGGTACATTGCCCCCCCCCTGGCATCCTACGGGGGGGGGCAGAGGGGGGCAAAATTTCTTCTTTTATTTCATATATTATTAAAAATGATATATTTTTACTTTTGAAAAATAAAATCTTCTAAATTAAAAGAGTAAGAAATTCATTTTTTTCCAAATTTTTCCAAAAATTTTTGAAAAATCACTACCAAATTTTTAAAATTTTAATTTTATTAAAATTGTGATTTTATTTAAAATTTTTAAAGTTTTATAGTAGATTTGTTTTTGTTTTATACTATTTGAACATATTAAATTATTTTAATTTTCTAAAAAAAATTTTTTTGCCCCCCCCTGATTCAAATTTGTTCCGGCGCCCCTGCCTAGGCTATACGCTACGATCGAAAGATGGTTTGATTATGCACACATATGACAACTCTTTTAAACCCATCGGGTGGGTGACCCTGAGGAATCAGAGTGTTGAACGTCTCCCGATAGCCATCGGTACAATTAAGTAACATTTTAACCAATGACATTTTAATATAATTGTAATTGTATAACCCTAATGGCCTGAGCAGCCGAGAGTAAATAAATAAGTAAATAAATAAAATTTTCTCCTTCTGTCCTCGCCATCATTAATCCCGCCGTGCGGGGTCGGCGGAAATAAATAAACAAAATAACTCTATTAAATATTAAGAATACTCATAACTGAAGATAGTGCAATAAATTTGGTCAAATATCTTATTAAAAGAGGTTAATTATTCAATAGAAGTTTCCTTTCCTGGCTGCTTTCCTCCACGTCTTAAACTCACATTTCTTTATTAGTATAAACTAATGTGAATATTAAAGACGAAATGAAAGAAGACTTCTATCGGCCCGAATTATTTATTTTTCCTCTGTCGACGTTTCGGGGACTAAACGTCACCCATCTTCAGGACAAAGATGTTAAAAAATTCTTTTTTCTGCCTCCTTCAGTTGTTATGTAAATTAGACTGTATAGTATTAGGTATACTAACCTCCTTCAGTTGTTATGTAAATTAGACTGTATAGTATTAGGTATACTAACAGTCTAATTTACATAACAACTGAAGGAGGCAGAGAAAATAATTTTTTAACACCTTTGTCCTGAAGATGGGTGACGTTTAGTCCCCGAAACGTCGACAGAGGAAAATAAATAATTCGGGCCGATAGAAGTCTTCTTTCATTTCGTCTTTAATCTGTATTACGGCCTTCCTCCACATTGTCTTTAATGTGAATATGTTAAAATATATTCCAACAGTGGACACATACAATGTTCTCTCAAATAAGAGCATAATTTGATGAATTAGATATTTAATTTTTTTTCTTATGTAAATACTATTTACTTTAGACTTGGGTTTGTCAAACTCTGGGGGAGATGGGGGAAGTGTTTAATAAGAAAGACCAAAAAGAGAACATAGAATTCGAAATGAAAATACACATAGGTTCAAGTAATGAGAAGGCTAGGAAGAGCCCTAAAAAATGGTCACTTAACAGAATAGAATGAACAATGAGACTAAAATAAACAAAGATAAATAAATAAAAAAATTTTTAGGGTGACCAGGTCACAAATCAACATTAAAAATGTTCTAAAGATCAGAGGTCCAATTCACCTCCTACCGTAATGAGCGACAAATTTAATCTCATTATTCTGCCTACAAAAATAGCCTTAATTAATTTAAATAAAAACCGTTTAGTTACAACCAGAATGATAGATACTTTTGATATTAACACAAATCTTGCATACGACAATTCACAGGGATGGGGTTTGATATGAAGATTCTTTCGAAAATTCAGGTACGGTGGTGATTTATATCTTGGGATAGAGGGATGATTGAGAACCAAGCTCTCCCTCGAAACCCTCTTTAGAGAGACATAATCGAATAATACAATACATACAAATAATTTACAATTTTTTTTTTTCTTTTGTAAAAATAATCTTTTTCCAAAAATAAAAGTAATATAATTTTGATTTTTTAAAACTAAAAATTTTAAATCAATTTCATTATTAATTGATTTTATATATAGACCTATATTTTTTTATTGTGTAAAAAAAAAAAAAAATTTATTTTGCTAAATATGGACTAAATGTTTATGCATATAATTTAATATTCTTTTGCTTTTGTTTATCGGTGTTGCTTTTTTCAGGTGTTTAAATTCTTTTAGTATTTTGTACATGTTCATCCAACCGTTGTGCTCATTTCAAGTGACGTTTATTATCATCATTATCTATTTGTTCTCCCTTTCTCCTTTTTAGTCTCCATCTTCGAGATCTCTAATCGCAGCTTCCCTTTTGGCCGGCTCGCCTATTATTATTATTATTATTCGCCTTCATATTATGTCTCATTTCAAAGCGCAATCTAATCAACTACCGACATGTTTCAAACAAATCTTTAAGGACTCCTAAAGAAAGAATGGTATTGTTATCAAAATATTTCATAGATGAACTCAAATTTCTAAAATCAGACTGATAGTTGCCCAATAAAAAATTTGCTTTACCTTCCACTACCCTCTATTCACTTGTTAGAAATTTGGGATTATTTATTAAAATAAAAATCAATCATTACAATACCTTTCTTATTTAAGTGGTACTATAACCTTAATATTATAAATTTTTAGATCCGAGTAAGATAATATTTTTTGATTCCATAAAAAAACTCAAATTACAATAAATATTTTTTTTAAGTATTACTGCTGCCCCATGAGCTAATTTAATTTATGATTGACTTGTACACAGAATAATACTTGGTATAGTGGAGAAGAATTCAAAATTTTAAATTCATCTCTAATCAAGATTAAACTCTTAAAACACGAGAGGAAAAATTTTCGAATTTTAACGATATATTCTATTAATATTCTAGGGCAGATGTTGATAAAGAAGACCTATTCCATACTTTTATTTGTATTTTTGTGATTTTTTTTTTTTTTTAAAGAGTTTGTCAGTGCTTGGTCAGAAGATGGTTTAAACATTCCAGTACTCCTGGAGCCCATACATATTTTATTATTCTGTAACTCGAAAGGCCCGTCAGCTATTAAATCCCGGGAACTTTATCGATTACATTTTTTTCTTATCCCATATTTAGTATTTTTCTTTCTTTTTTTTTTGATAGGCAGGTACTTTGCAAGACTTAACTCTCATCTGTTTTGTTCTTTTTTTCATATTTATTTTCCAAAATTGATTATCTTGCCATTTTTTCTTAAGATCTCAATCCAATTCGCTCATCGACACTAACCATTCATCGAGAAAATATACTTTATTTTTATATTATATAACATTTTATATTTATTAATCCTTTTATCATAACTTTAAAAAAGAAAATTATTTTTCAAACATTAGCCAATTCTCTTTGATTCTATATTCTATCAGATATTTAGAATTGTATTACAAAGAATAAAATCGCTTTGAAGTGAGTCTTGAATTTTTTTTTTTTAGTTATTAATGAATATATTAACTAGATAAAAATTCAAAAACAAAGCTCAAGGATTTATTATTTTTAACAATTCTCTTTAAATATCAAAGGAAATATTAATTAATTTATTTATTCAAAATTTCGTCTAGTTATATTTCATTGAATAAAATTTTTATAAGTAGCAAAACTTTAAAATTCATCACATCTCATTTATTTAGTCTTTTGGTGCAATCTGTTTCATTAATAGGCTCATTCCTAAAGGATTATAACAAAATCTGCCTAAGTATTCAAAATAAATAAAAAAAAAACTCTGTTTTAATGCATAATTAGAGAATCTATAATATATAAGCGTAAGAAAATGAATATCATCAATTATATTTTATCTATAATAAAAAATTTTGATCTTCCTGTGAAAATTCAATTGGAAAAAATAATGATAATAATAATCAGATTTATTCTTTCTTTGTAAAAGATCAATTCAAAACCCATTAATTTTTTTTCTGACTAGACGTTATGTAAACGAAAGTATTTTTTTTTTTTCATATCGATTAAATGCAATGACCTATTGATTAGAAAATATTGTTGATTTCTAGTTAAATAGATTATATTAGATTCTAATGAAGGGATGGAGATATCAACCTAATTGAGGTAAACCAGTTTCAATAAAACTTCCAGAATAAGACGTTTCGATCTAAATTTATTGGGCCATCCTCAGTTATTGGAAATTGTACACATGTTGTAAAATACACCTGTGATCGAACCATGATTTGTCAATAATAAAATTTATTTATTTTTCCTTTATTTTTCGGCCTTTGACCCTTTTACAATGTCTTATAAAAAACATGATACAAAAAAATTTTATAAAAAGGTAATAATAAAATTTATTTACTTCAAATTATATCGTTTCTGCTCTCCAGAACAGAGTTGAATGGGCGGAAATTTGGACCAAAACGTCTTATTGTGGGAGTTTTATTGAACCTAGTGCATCCCAATTCGGCTCATATCTCTTCATTATAATTACAACCCATCTACAAACGGGTATGTTATATTCCTTCATTGATTGCTCTCCCAATTTCAAATATTTTTAAAATTTTAATGTCAGGTGAGCAACTATACAAAGGCATTTTAAACGTTGTTCTGTCAATGGGTAAGATAATTTATGGAAGGTTTTAGTACGAAAACTTTAGAATGTTTGAAACCTTTGATATGATTAATGGCCAACGGAGATGGAATTGAGTGTAAACAAAATTTTACCAGAGCCTAGAAAAAGCGAAATAGAATGGCAAGAGGACGAAACAAAAAGTTGTATTTTACCAAAATGTCGCATGTTATCGAAAATTCATTATAAAATTTAAATTTAGCCTAATAGTAAATATTTTTTTAGAGGCTTGTTAGGAATTAAACCACACAAACTTAAAAATTATTCTATTTAAGAGAGAACCAAACTGAAATGAACATATATTGAAAATACTATTTACCTAAAAAAGTAATGTATAGGCCTACAGTCATAGTGAAATTTTGCAGCATCCATGGCGCAATCGGCTGTCAAACGAAAGGTTGGTGGTTTGAGCCCATCCGAGGACCTAATTTTTTTTATTATTCAATATTAATAATATTGAATTTTATTGATGATAAATTAAACTCCAGAGTGATGTATTTTAAAATTCACACTTCCTATTTATCTGATAAGATATTTTAAGTACTCAAGTGAATACATTTTTTAATTAACCTAAATAAATATTCCCCCAAAGTATTTCATATCTACTAATCAGTGACCTTTTTTTATGCTCACAAAACAAAAACTTTGTTTTTATACTGTATTTTTCTAATTAAAGATTATCAGGCAAAGTTGTTTACCTTATTCAAATTAATAATCATTAGCATATTTACTTATCGTACCCAGAGTGGGGGGTTCGAGGACTAAAACACTCCCCTCCCTGTGAGACCTGAACGAAGACTATATATTTTAGGATATATGAGTAACATGATATATAAATACAGACGTAGATATACATGTATATTTAATAACAAATTTGTATGTTTATTTGTTGGTGGACTAAATGCCGTATGACTCCCGGCCATCAAACCCAGCATGTGCTCTAGGTTCGAGATCCTGGATTCGATTCCTTGGGACCATGAGGAGTTTGGCCTACTAACAGATAAACATACTCACAAAATTGTTAAATATATCTATGACTTGTCATGTCCGAATCGAGGTATTTTTTGGATATTAATATCTTATTCAAATAAATAGATCTTGAAAATTATTTAAATAAATATATACGTATTTAATATCTATATAAATAAAAATGAAATATGTATGTATGTATGTATATAGATTTTGAAAATAAATACTTTACTCTCATATCTATGAATACATAGGGAGGGAAGGAAAATGGTTTGGGTTCTTGACTTCCCCTCTAATTTAAATTTGCTATCTTCTTTAATAAGAAAAAAAAATCGCCCCCGGGTGGGCTTGAACCACCAACCTTTCGGTTAACAGCCGAACGCGCTAGCCGATTGCGCCACGGAGGCTATAGTAAAATAACTATAAGACTATATTCCTATCGTAACTAAATTTCAAATAGATATACTGTATAATCATAATATCAATATATTAGAAGACAACATAAGGAGAGAAGAGCTTTTTTATTTTATTTAGACACTTGTAATGTTATCCCATATATGTATGGTTCTAAATATATAATAAAAACAAATTTTCAAACCTATAACAACAGATTTCAATATTATTTTTATAAAAAAAAAAAATTAAATTATTCGAAATTCAAAGACTTAGGCCTAATAGCCGGATAGAATAGATCTTATTGATTTCAAACTCAAAAAATCTGGTGTGACTGGCGCACAGCACACAACTTTCTCTTACCTTCGGTAATCGAAAGTTGTGTACTGTGCTTGTCTCACCAGATTTTTTGTGTCGACATGTATTTAGTTTCCGACAGTACGGTACATTCGATTTTCAAGATGTAAAATTTATAAGTATGGCAAAATATTTATATTTTGTTACCATAGCAACCATAGGAGAAATTCCTATCTTTCCTATGAAGAACAAGAGTAAAGTGGTCTTCAGAAGATTTCAATCACAAAATGAGAATATACATTTTATAGAGAATCTAAAAAATAATTGATTTTTGAATTTAAAAAAAAATCGTTGGAGCAAATTTTGAGAAAATCGAAAAAAACTGAAAAAGTGCATCAGTAAAGTATTAGTACTCTTTGGCTGATTTTGATTAAAAGCTTATTTTCCCGGTCCCGGGGGGTGTTTAACTTAAATATAAAATTTCAGCCTCATAGCTCAATTCCTTCATGCTTAAAATTGAACACAGACACACCCACCCACACACACACCCACCCACACACCCACCCACACACACACACACACACAGACACACACACACACAGACAGACCATGTCGCGAAAACCACTTTTTTGGATTCAGGGGACCTCAAAACGTGAAGATCCATCAAAATCTCGACATCGAATTTTTGACATGAATCCAATACTTTCTCTCTATATATATTAACATATATATAGAGGTACGAGAAAGTAAAAAGGCCCTTTTAATTTTGTTACTTTTCAATTTGACTATATACTATGCCCACCAAAATATGTGGATAGAGACAAATATCCATATAACTCTCCTAGACAAAATTATTTTATGACCCTTAAAAAATATTCGTTTGAACTATCTGTTTCCGTCAATGGAAGTACGAACGGATTTCAAATATTATTGTTTCAAATTGACCTATGAAGAGGAAAACACCCAATGACGGAAATGTTATTTTTTGGAATGATAAAATCAATAATAAGTTAATCTCGATTTATATACATAATTCATTAAACATTGGATAATGAAAATAATAAAATAATTAGCTCCTTCAAATCACCCCTTCATCATAACAATACGGGTACTTAATGTAAAAAAGATTTTTCAAATCGGGATATAACAGTTGAATCACTCTTCCCTTAGGAGTCCTATACCCCCCCCCCTCCCTCCTCACCACCATACTCAGAAGTTTTAGCAGTAAAGAAAATTAGAACCTCGAGGCAAGGGCGGATCCAGAGGTGTTTCTCGGGGGGGGGGGGGTAGTGAGGTGGTCGCACAACACACATTTTTTTCTTAGTTTAAAATAAAACATAGTGCCGAGGGGGCATGATTCGGATGGAAAATTGGATTTCCGTAATGTACATGTTAGCAAATAGAATATGCAATTGTGTAGGAATCCGGGCTTTATTCATGCCATTTTATTAATATTTTAGCATAAGAAAATAGTTTACTTATAAGCAAAAATAATGATTAACATAAAACCATTTTTTTAACTCTTTTCCTTTAATAATGTTGAAATTTCAATATATCTTACTTAAAGCAAAGATAAAATCAATAACCAGCAACGTTTTCTCTCTAATCATATCATGACCAAATCTTATAATATGAAGGTAGTTTTATGTTTTAGAATGAAAAATAATTTTCCCGTTATCATCATATATCACCGGCAATTCTCAAACTATCTATTCCTATGAGTTTTAACTTGTTTCGCCTGAACGTCCCTTTAATATTTTAAAGATGAGATTAATATTTTATGTATCAATAATTTGACAAAGAACATGTATTATTTTGAATATTGATATGTTAATATGATGAGACACTCAAAAATAAAAAATATAAAATTATTTTGGTGTTTTTTAACTGTTTCCCTTCCAAAATAATTGTAAATTCTTAAAGCCAATCGTCCCTTAAAATTATTTTTAGTAGGAAAAATATTTAAAATTGATTAGATAATTATTTAAATAGAGGTGTATATGGGTATCAATGGACAAAATTTGACAAAAATAACCATTTAAGTCGATTTTTGGCCTCTTGGCCTAGAGAAAAATAACTGAACAGTCCGAACTGAGCGCGTGTGTCTTCGTTTCAGTTTAGCCGGAAAATGCAATAAAAACAGATGTTTGAACCGAACATGATCAGGGAATTTCTCGAAAATTTTATACAAGTTTAGAAGTTGGAATTATGCTTTTAGGGAACGTACAAGTATTACGTAACGCAATTTGGGGGGAGGGTCTCGTAAAACGTTACCATGCGTTACAAGGGGGGGGGGGGGATTGAACAACGCGTTACGTAACTGATATTTTAGCGACCTTCCGGTACTTTGCACAACATAATTGTGACTTTTAGATAAAAATGACCACTTGAGCGTTACTTTACGTCTAGGGGCCCCCTAGGGGGGTCCAGAAAAATGTTAGGGCGCGTTACATGAGGAGGGAAAATCTTCAATGTAATACTTGTACGCTCGCTCCCTTGGCAAATCAAAAAAAAATTTTATCATAATTGAATTTTATGAATTTTTTCTCAAGGCTGTTTTTACGATTTTAATTAATAATGTATTGTTTTGACAACACAAAACTGATCCTAGCTATATTATAGTCGGCCGTGGTGTCTAATGGCCACCTGTGAAATGGATGGGGAATATCTTTGGCGGAGAGATCATTGAGGCTTACCCCAAAGCCAGGACACTACACTGATATTCCTCAGGGATTTCCGGAGCTTGTGGTACGGAGGGGATATACTTTATAAGGGGGTATTCTTCAAGACCAGAACTGTACAATTTTCCTTTGGAGGATTTCCGGATCTTGTATGGTCTCAAGGTAACTCTGTTATTAAAGAATATGCATTTATATTTATATTTTTTTATGCCTGGTAGCATATTCTTTATCTCATTATAACATTTTTCTAGTTTAAAATGTATATTTAACATTAAATTTCAAGTTGTTAATTTCCACTCGTCCCCACACTCCCTTTTTCACCCCTTATCGTTCATTAACAAACTCGTCATTAATGTGTTCACAAAGCAGCAGAAACATTTATTTATTAACCATCAAGTTTTAGAGCGACTATAAAAGCTCCACAAGTGTAATATTTTGATTTTATTATAGAATGGGGTGAAGTTAGAAAAGAGAGAGATAGAAGGGTAGTGAGTAAATAAATTAACAGATTAAAATCAATAATATTTGTGAATATATTTGTAAGATCCATTAAGGTGCCATTGACCTGTGCTTATTTAAATCGAAAGTTGAGGGTATATTCGAGCTTAAAGGCGGGTTGGATCTTAGCCTGCAGGGTGGTCAGAATGCTCAGGAACTCTTGATCAATAACAGTTTGAGAGACGATTTCCCCCTGGGCAACTATTTCGGCCCCTTTTATTTATCCAAGTGCTCAGGAAGAGGCAAACTTGTTCAACTATTTTATAGACTTTATTTAATATCCGACATCTTTTATAGACTTGTACTTGAGTTAATTCTCTATTGGTAGGAGATAGCGTGAAAGAAATTTGAGAAAGTAAATCACTAAAACTGAGGCAATAAAAAGAATAGGAAGAGAAAACAGTGGCTGAATTTTTTACTGAAATAGAAAAATTTTTAGAAAAATAACAAAATTAAAAATTTCACTATATTAAAAAAAATTAACGACTTTTCGGTTGGCTTCCTTTGTCCCCATGACCTCCCGTGATTGTAACAAGCTCCCTGCGTCTATCTTCCCCAAAATCTACAATCTTCAGAATTTCAAGTATAATCTCAACAGGCATCTTCTCAGTTCCCGCAGTTAAGTTCCCCTTTTATGCTTCTCCTTTTTTAAAAACTATATTCTTCCTGGCTGCATGTGACCACTGGTCATTATAGGTCTTTGAACCTTATGCACCTATTGAATTTATGTGTACCTAGAATGTATTGCCTGCTGAAAATCATAGTGGGGAAACTCCGAAATTCAACAATTCGAGAAAAGGCGTTTGAAAGTTTTATAAACATATAGGCCTACATTTAAATAGCCGGGCAACAAATAAATAGGCCAGAATCAATAACAAAGAATGTAAATATATTTTTGGCCACTTTGGCATATGATTCTCAGCAGGCGATATATAATTTTTCTCTAGGTCTTATATGACGTGATGAAAACAATAGTCAATTGTCATTAATATATCTTCATTTTTGTAACCCACCGATTAAAATAGGTCGAGGAGGAATAGAAGAATGGGTTAGAATTGTTGACAATTTAATAATTAGCAAGTTTCTTTTTATTTGAGCACTTTTGATAGGGACAATCAAAAACAAAGGACTTGTTATATCTATTGTATCCAGAGTAAAATTTGGAATTATAACAAGATATTTTATCTTTGCTAATAAAGAGAGGGCCCTCCTAAAAGGATATCCTATTTAGTTTATGTTTTGATTAGTTAGCTTTGATTGATTAAAGATCCCGGTGTAGCCTGTGTAAGCTAGAAAAAATAAAATAATTAGAAGACAAGAGAATGGTTCTAAATCAATAAAGTGAATAAATTTGGTGTCTTTAAGTCCTATTTTACCATCTCCGAACTATAGAATAAGGCAAAGAAAGAATACAAACGTAAATACTACTAAAGTATTGTGGTTTTTAAACGTTTTTCTCTATTCTTGTAAAATCGTTGATTTGGTATTTAATACTGGGAGGGGATCAATATGTATTTTTGTGAAATCCGCAACAATAAATTGCCTTATATTCATAATATCTTAATAGAACAATGTTTAATTTATTGATTTTAATATATTTATTATTTAAGGTTCAGGAAATCCTGAACATTAAATAAATCGTATTATCAGCTATACACCTCAATTAAATATATTTATTTGAATAATCAATTCATCCAGAAGATTTTATTTTTACAAATGACCGCAATTTTTTTAAAGTAAGAGATGTGTTGGAGGAAATAACAAGCCATCATTTAACTAAACCAGGCATGCATACACAAAGGGATGTAATCAACTGACATCCTCTCCCCTGAGCCTTATAACGCCAGGGCGTTTATGAAATTATTAAAATTCTAAAGAGATTTGTTTTTAAATAAAAAAATGCCTTGAGCTCTCTCAAGTGACTGTTTGACGCAAATTCTGACGGGGGTGCTTTGATTGTGCAGTCATTTGAACCGGACGACAACCTTCGAGGATCCGCGAAAAGATTGGACAGAGGAGCCTCCGCAGCCGAGACAGCTACGACTACATCGACATCCAGAATTGGGCTTTGGATTCGTCGCTGGAAGCGAGAAACCAGTCATTGTCAGGTTTGTAGAAAATAATACTAAAGTTTATAGAAGAATATATAGCGTAGCCTACATTTCTCGATTAGAAAACCAAGTTGTTTTAAAATTCTGTGTCTTTGCCAGAAAATTCACGAATTTTAGAAGGTTGCGCCATCAAAGAAGGCCAAATCTAAAAATTGTTGAAAATTACACAATTACACGACTTTGGAATTATTATTTTTATTTGTATAAAATAAATCGTTTTGTGCCGGCCTTCTTTATGGAAACTATAAATAACCAGAGATCAGCTTCAATTTTAAACAATTTAAAACTATACTCGGTATATTGTCTAATCTCTAAAATCTAGCAAGGATCTATTTTTTTAAATCCCTAAAGAGCAGCTATCGTCCCGATCATACTCGTATCAACTCTGTTTTTAATTTAAACTTAATTCTTTTACTTTAAAATCGTAAATTAAAAATTTCATTTTTTTTCAAGCTAACTAACTGCTAATAAAGCCAATTTAATTAAGATGCTTCACCCGTCCAATTTCCGACTCCTCCCTCTACCTCACGGCTACATTTCCTATAAGAACAAAGCCGTTACTACATTTTAATTAATTTTTACTTTTATTTGACTTTGTTCTTCAATTACGAACAAGGAAACATACAATTTGGACATACCTATAGTTAATCAATGTATCAAACAATAAAATTATTTCAAAATATTTAAAATTAATCCTATAAAATATAGGCCCTCAACAATTAATAAAAATTCAAAAATGATCAACCATTGAACCTTGGTAAGCTATCGCTGGTGTCTAGTCACATCATAAACGGTTCAGTCACCCTCAGCCAACTATATTTCTCTTCCTAAAGATGGGAGTGAAGAGTTCTCGAAACGTCGACGAAAATGTTTGAATTTTTATAAAATTTCTGTCTGCCTACCTTCTTTTACTCCATTATTATCAGCAGGGGGCATTAATTTCTTCATTTTAAAAGACAAAAATAAATTTTATAGGTTTCCGCAAAAGGTGAAAGAAATATTGTATAATAATATATAACCGTAGGCCTATATTGTATATAATAATATTTAAGTATTAAAGAAGTAGGAATTTACCAATTTGAAATATTGAAAGCAGAATTATCTTAAAAAATATTTTATTATTGCGCATGTATCATCGTTTTTTATTATTTTGTCCAGCGGAAGATCAACGAAGACAAATGTGCTTTGGGGTTACGAGGGTCTAATGAGGCCCAGATGGGACCTAGAGTTCAGATTTTGAAAGATTTTCGCTTATAAATCACAGATGATATTATCACTTGCGTACCCCGAGAGGGAAGGACTTAGGAGTGCGGCCTCTCACTCTATTCCCTTTTGTTAATATCTCTTTTTGCTTTATCAATCATATTATTATTTTTTATTTGAAATAAAAAGCGGTTATTTCTTCACATTTCTTCATAAAAAAAAGATATTTCTAAAATGAGTAAATATTATCTATTATTAATATAGATTCTAATAAAATATCTATTGACAAAAAAAATAAGAGAAAGTAATAACTCAAAACATTAAATTATTATTTTATTCTAAGCTATTTTAAAAAATATTGGCTCTTCAAATAAATGATCTCTCGATTCTCGATATAGTGAAACTATTTTTTTTTTATTTGCCTTTGGAAGGTTTAAGGATGGTTCTATAAAATATAAAATCTTTGCTTACTTTTATATTGAACTTTAATAATAAAAAAATTTTAAATGATATAAATTTGGAATGAAGATGGATTTAGATTTGAGGAAACTAACTGTGAAGCTACCATATCAACAGCTAAGCGTATTGGTTGCCTATGCTTTAGGCGGAGTAAACAGCTCTCGCTTTAGTAACAAATTTACCTATTATAATGTATTATTAGTAGTCTTGCTAATCAGGCCTAAACGGGTCCGGCCCTATGTCGGATTCTGAAAACAAATTTCGATTACCGAAACTAAGAGAAATTTGTGTACTTGGCGATCAGTAGAATTCTATAGTCTGGAAATGCGCAGAGGCCACTCGCTTGAAAAAGCAACTGAATCCTATTATTTATGTCTATATATTGTGCTAAAACAAGGATCGTTCATCCTGAAAGCTAATGCTATTAGCATAAGCACCTACCAATACACTTAGCTGTTAAAATAGAGGCCTCACAACAAACTATATATTGCAATAATCATTCAGTAATGGGATTTCAATATTTGTTTTAAATCTATGCTTTCGGTCTAATTTCAAAAAAATTGTAACAAAAAAATAAAATAGTTCGTTTCTGTCTTGATTTATTTTATCAAGAAAATAACTTGATAATTTTTCAATTAAAACATATAGGATTTTATTAAAAAAAGAAAATTATTTTAAAAGGTATGTCGTCATGTTGGGAAAACTCTAACACCTTTTATCCCTTTTAATCTTTTCGATGAATTCGAATGAGGTAAGTTAAATGTCAGACCTTTAAAGGTTCGTAAATAGATGAAAAAGTGAAAAGACGAGAGGATAAAAATAATAATTGGCTAAAAGAGATTAAAACTAAGAATTCTCTTTGAATAAATTCTGCGATAGGCACTGGGCCTTAAAAGTAGAACACAATCGTAATGAAAAAAATCTGGTGTGACTAATCACAGCACACACTGCGCTTGTCACGCCAGATTTTTTGTGCAGACATATATTTAATTTCCGCCGATATATTAGAATTCAAGATATAAAATTTATAAACATAGGAAAAGCCCTCGGGGCCCCCCTTGTTCACAGACACATAGACAGACCATGTTGCTAAAACCACTGGAACCTCAAAACCTGTATATCCGTCAACATCTCGACATCGAATTTTTTACATGAATCCAATACTTTCTCTCTATATATATTTATATATAGGTAAGAGAAAGTAAAAAATTTCCTTCTGATGGGCGTGGAACTTTTAAGCTCTTAACTTTTAATTGGTTATGAAGCCCTCGGGGTTTGGTGTAGATGTTAGCCTGCTAACCTCGTATACCAAACGTCGCGGGTTCGGACCCCAGGCAGTCCGATGATTTTATTTAAGCCATTTGGATACCAAATGACTTAAATAAGAATGCCTGGATCCCAAATAAATATATATTATTAAATAACGGTTATCGTAAAAGTCTTAAATGGCCTAAGTTGCCGAAAAGACTGTGTGAATGTGAGTGTGAATGGGAAAAAAGTGTGGTGTTTAAAAAAAAACAAAAAAAAAACAGGAAAATATTTATATTTTGTTACCATGGCAACATTTTCTCCTATTTTTCCTATGAAGAACCAGGGGGGTCAAACTCGGTTTGTTTACATTTTTTCCATTTCAAGAGAGTGACGTCATGGAGCTACTCCTTTTGTAAAAAATCGTTGGAAACAAACAATTTATAAAAATTTATACACGGCATATTATTAATAAAGCAGTATAAATTCCAGGGTATAAATTAGTTTAGTCTGAAACTATACAATTTGCAAATAAAACAAAATGAATGTGAACTAGGTTATAGGCAGTCAAGAATGCTACCAAATAGAAAAATATATGCAAGGAGGAGCTTCATGACGTGGACCAATCAAAAACTGTGACCTGAAAATTGTTTATTTACTAGTTTCTGGCCAACCTCTGTATTTAAAGACCTTGTGAAGAACAAGAGTAGCCCACGGGGCGTGGTGTAGAGGTTAGCGTGCTAACCTCATATACCAAACGTCGCGGGTTCGGACCCCAGGCAGTCCGATGATTTTATTTAAACCATCTGGATACCAGATGGCTTAAATAAAAATGCCTGGACCCTAATATATATAAATTCATAAATAACGGTTATCGTAAATGTCTTATATGGCCTGAGCTGCCGAAAAGACAGTGTGAATGTGTGTGTGAGTGTGAGTGTGAATGAGAAAAAAGTGTGAATGTTTTTCATTTAAAAAAAAATAAAAAACAAGAGTAAATGGTTTTCAGAATATTTCAATGGTAAAATGAGAATATACATTTTAAAGAGCATCTAAAAAATAATTGATTTTTGAATTTTAATCAAAATCATTTGAGCGAATTTCGAGAAAAACGAAATAACTAAAAAAGTACATTAGTAAAATACTACTACTCTTTGTTCAAAAGCTTCGTGTCAAGTGCCAGGGGGGCTGCATAACTTAAATATCAATTTCAACCTCCAAGCTCTTTTCGCTCTTGAGATATTTAATTTTAATGAAGCACTGGTAAGGGAAATTATTAATTTTTAAACCTTTGTATTTTTGCCCTTTCAAATTAAAGTTTTCTTGGGGACATTTTCGAGCGAGGCATCTCGAGTAGGCGCCCAGGTCCCTAAACTCAGAAGAAAGACTTAAGAGGTAGCTTCCTATGCAAATAAAAAGATGAACAGGAAGGCCTGTGTGGCCGAGCCAAGTATATTTGGCTGCTAAAAGTCTTGAAGTTTTTTTGACTGCGTCTCAAGAAAAAATTAAAGTAAATTAAACCGTCTGAGAAATTTTACAAGAAGACCTGATTGGTGAAGATTATTTGGAGAAAATTCTAAAATGATGCCTTAAATGGAAATTTTCGATTATGTAGATTATATAAACTTATATATAAATCAATCTATAAAAGAGTTAATTGAATTTAATAATAATCTTTATCTAAATAGATATTAGTCAAGCAACTTTAAAACTTTAATAAAAAGAAGATATATCATTAAGATATAGCCTATTTAATTTATTGAATTCTTCTTTAATTATTAATTTTAATTGATTTTTTTAATATGGATAATGACTTGGAATAATAAAATTCCATGTGATATAAAAATGTATTAAAGAAAAGATATTAAATTGGCATAATATTCAATATTATCCATAGTTTATGTCGGAGGTCTTATTGAAGAATTTTAGTCTTAGATATGAGAGAGATTGATATTTTAATGAAATATCATTGTGAATTTATGCTTAAATGTCCTTCGAAAGGTAAAAAAAAAAATTATTCCAAATGGTAATTCATAGATACCATTATCACAAAATATCTAGAACAAATGATCCCTGGTATCAAATACAAAAAGCCGATCCGAGCCAAAAATCAAATAAAACACTTTATCTAAGGAACGAGCCCGATCCGTGAGAGTCCACACACCTGCGGATCTGCTCCCAAGCCGAGCCGGACAGAAGGCCCCTGACGGATTTGTCACGGCTCGGTTCGGCTCGGCTCGGCTTGCGGGAGCCCACACGCATGCGGATTTGGCTCGTTTGATCGCGAGCCGAGCCGGGCTCGCGTACTAAAGTACGGCGTGTATGGGGCACTTTTTTTTTTTATAAAAGATTCAACACTTTTTTCTCATTCACACTCAACACTCACAGACACATTCACACAGTCTTTTCGGCAACTCAGGCCATTTAAGACTTTAGACGATAACCGTTGTAATTAATATATATATTGGGGGTTCAGGCATTTCTATTTAAGCCATCTGGTATCCAAATGGCTTAAATAAAATCATCGGACTGCCTGGGTCCGAACCCGCGACGTTTGGTATAGGAGGTAGGCATGCTGCCTACTACGCCAAACTCGGAGGCTATGGGGCACTTAAAGATATTAAAAAACAATTTTAAGAATTGAATTTTTAGCTTATTTTTTAATGAGATGTGCCTATATATTTTTTTTTATTAAAAAATACATATTTTCATATATATTAAGACCTATTTTAGTTTTTAATCTTTTTGATTCAGGTGTCATTTTCAATTTTCAAACTGCGCACATTTCTGCGCAGATTTGGATCCAAATATATAAATGTCTCCAGCCCATGGGGCTTGGAGTAGTTGGTAGCGTGTGCCTACCTTCTATACCGAACGTCGCGGGTTCGGACCCCAGGCAGTTTGATGATTTTATTTAAGGCATTTGGATACCAAATGACTTAAATAGAAATGCCTGGACCCCCAATAGATATTATCTTATACAACGGTTATCGTATAAAGAGTCTTATATGGCCTAAGTTGCCGAGAAAACTGTGCGAATTTGTGTGTGAATGTGAGTGTGAATGAGAAAAAAGTGTGAATGTTTTTTTATTAAAAAAAAAATAAATGTCTCCATGTATGACAGGTTTTTTTTCAAGCTAGAAAATCAGGCCATTTTTTCAAGACTTTTTTTTGAAGCCAAAAATGTCCTCGTGTAAAACGGGCTTTAGAGATTGTAGAATCTACTCAAATACATTCGGTGCTACTATTAACCACCAGAGGAAAGTTCAAATAAATAGAAATAAGAACGCTTCTAACAAAAGAGTCTCCATAAATTATTGGGAAAGAAATTACAATAATGTCTGTATAAACTGTTGTTAGACTACTTCATGGTGATAATTTGCTCAAATGTCATGGCATCTTTGTTCATTCATATCTATTTGAATTTTTTGACATATTTTTTATCAGTTAAATGTAGCATGCCCCTCCCTTCTTAAATACGCACTCCACATCCCTATGGAAAGACTTGTCATCATTCTTGACAGAAATCTATTTGTTTTTGTTTTACTCACTCGCAAGAGAAATTTTATTTTAGAAAAGGGGTTGTTTGATTAATTAATGTTGTGACTGAGGGATTAGATTTATTTCTTGCTCTCCCTCATTCAACAGCATCATTAATCCGGTTTCATGTTCTGAGTTGCAGGTTTGTAACTGAAGGTGGGCCTAGCGAGGACAAGCTACAACCAGGAGACCAGATTCTCTCAATTAACGGCGAAGACGTAAAAAAGAGCACCCCGAGATCACGTCATTCAGTTGGTACGGGCATGCAAGGAGACCGTCGAACTCGTAGTCTGTCAGCCTCCCTTGGATAATGTGAGTTATTTTCTTTCATTTCTTAAATTTGGGGCTTTTAAAAATTATTTTTTTAAAACACTCATTATTAAGATTTTATTTTAAAAATAAGAAAAAAATCTGGTGTCACTGGCGAACAGCCCTCAAAGTTGCCCTTAGGTAAGAGAAAGTTGTGCATCGTGCTTGTCACAGCAGATTTTTTGTGTCAAGATATATTTAGTTTCCCATAGCACCATAGTTAACTTGCATTTCATAAGTAAAAAGTAAAAAAGTCAATTGTAATTTAAATGTTTATATTGAAGTTTGAATTGAAGTGAACTATGGTTATTTTTCAAAATTTTAATCTCATATTTGGATATTTTATATACAATAGAGAATCCTAAATAAATACAATATTTCATAAGAATTAGAAAACATTTTTTTAAATGTGTAAAAAGTTCCAAAGGGGACCTGACCCCCTTTTGAATTGAAATTAACATGCAAATGCTCACAGGGATTTAACATTGGCTCTATGGAAGGAAATGCCAGAAAATGAATTTGAAAAATCTGAAATACAATACATCAGTAAAGGATACTTCAAAGAATTTTCACGAAAAATTTTACTGATATACTTTTTAAAGGACATATAAAAAATAGTTGAATTATGAATTTTAATCAAAATCGTTGCAACGAATCTTGAGAAAATCGATAAAAACTGAAAAAAATACATCGTTAAATTGTACTTCAAACAATTTCCACGAAAAATTTCCCTGATATACTTTTGAAGAACTAAAAAATAGTTGATTTATGAATTTGAAACAAAATCGTTGGAGCGAATTTTGAATAAAATTGAAAAAAACTGAAAAAGTACATCAGTAAAGTACTAGTACTTTTTGGCCGATTTTGATCAAAAGCTTATTTTGAGTGTCCGGGAGGGTAACTAACTTAAATATAAAATTTCAATCCGGGAGCTCAATTCCTTCATGCTAAAAATCGTTACACCCAGACAGATAGACCATGTCGCGAAAACCACTTTTTTGGTCTCAGGGGACCTCAAAACATCTATATCCATCCAAATCTCGACATCGAATGTTTGACATGATCACAATACTTTCCCTCTCTATATATTTCATAAGAGAGAGTAAAAATATAGGCTAATAAAATAATGAAGACAAAAACAATATACTTTTTTTCGACTAGAGATTCTAGTTGACTTTATCCTACTCGACCGACCTTTTAAGAATAAAACGTAAATAAATTTTAGGACAAGGGAGGAATAAAGCCAGCGAGTAAGTCGAACATCTTTACACTATTCGAGGTAAACGTTTCGTCACACACACGCACTCACACCTACATTCTCGAATCACAGATCAATTAATCTCTGCCCACCTGCCTATAATCATTTAATAGCCAGCTAAAAAGAAGCAGAGGTAATTGAGCTGATGTTCATTCGCGAGTTAGGAAGGAAGCCCGGACTCGAACTTTCTCTCTATATATACGGTATAAGCTTATGTATATTAATATAAACATATAGGTAAGAGCAAGTAAAAACGAGCAATGTAAATGAAGTTTGTTTGTTAAAAGTAAGCACACCATTTCTCAAAAACGACTATATGAATAGCAGATACACGTATACAAAACATTTTGTGTTTAAAAATAAATTTTACTTTATAGAGTATTCGATATTAAAAAAAGTAATAAAGGAAACGTTATCATAAAGGTTGATAATTAGTCACCGAAACGTCTCCACATTTGTCGTGAAAATGTTTATAACTATCCTATAATTTGACCCTTAATGAACAAGTCTAACAATAAATTATAAATGTGCTCACCAAAATGTAGAAATTGTAGGATCCTGCAGCTGAGTGGAGAAATCCTGCTGCCCAAGTGAAGGTTTCTCAATCGAGACGTTTGCTCACGCCACAAACCAACGGATCCCTAAAAACAAAAGAAATTTTAATTTTAGAATGCATCAAATGAATTAAGAGAATTTGACAAATTAACTTACAGTGCAATTTTTCTTGAGACTATAGTTTCTAGCCCGCCCCAGTGATGTCCTTGTGGAGACAAAAAATATTTTATCTCTTAAAAAAAAGTGAAAGGATCCAGTTGGAAGTCCTGAAGAATCTCGTCGATCTCAGCCCCCACTCCCACCCTAACCATCTAAAACAAAAAAAGAGTTAAAGGATTATTAGTTTATATAATTGATTTTTTATGAAAAAATATTGAAGATTTCTTTAACTTACTCTGTAGACTGCTTCTTTCGGCTCAACGTGGGCTTCCCTAAAAACTAACCTAATTCCACACTATCTATGACCGGGGCGGTCATTTAATTCTAAAATGCAGTTCCTCTTCTTTCTTGAGACACACGCGAACGCGAGCACTCCCGGAAGGCAGGTAAGCCTTCATCACCAAAAATCGAAACGGAAAGAACGCCCACAAACCCAAGGAAATAAAAGGAAAAGAAACAGAGACACACCTCACACACAGCTACATACTCAAACAGATCAATTAATCTCTGCCCACCTGCCTAATATCATTTACTAAAGAGCTAAAAAGAAGCAGAGGTAATTGATCTGATATTCATTCACGAGTTAGGAAGGAAGCCCGGCCAATACAATACTGAAGATCCCCCTTGATTGCTCATCTCAGAAACAGAATGACGTTGTTCAAGATGCATGCTGAAAAAAAAGAACCCTAAAAGCTAACAACATCCTATACGAACTCCTAACATCTTGAACATTAACTCACTTTGTCCTGAAACAACCAAGGCCCAGAACTCAGCACTGACGGACAAAGAGCCTCGGAGAAAGAGAAAACACTCTTTCTCTCAAATGCGCGAAAGAGAGAAACATACGATAGAGAAATTCTCCTATTTCCTTTGAACATCGGTCAAAAGTGAAATGATCCTCTACTGGAAGCCCTGCCTAAACCTAAATGGAACGAACAACAACACCCTATGCCAGTATTGAGGAATCAATTCACAATTGAACGTCAATTCAAGAGAACATCAGAGAATTCCGACATAAAAGGCCTAAAACCCCATATAAATAAATATTAATAAATGCGTGAGCGTAGAGATTTTCTAATTATTAAGCGCCCAAATATAGATTCTAACAATTGCTAGCTAGATAATCTAATAAGAATTGCGTGTAATCTTAAAAATTAACATGGAGTTAGTAAACAGAGAAAAGAGGTCTCCTTAGAAAATAATAATCCCATACACGCAAAACTTAAATCCTAATATTGAATCATGTAATATATAGCTAAAATAATAATACATGCACACTTGAATTGTCTCATATGCTGATGTTGATATCCATCGATGGATAATCAAGGGCGGTCCTAGCCTTACATTTTGGGGGGTCACTATTTTTTTTTTTTTTTTTATAGTATAAATAAATGGGCCTGGACCCCAATAAATATATATTAATCAAATATGAGTATCGTTTAAGTCTTAAATGGCCTAAGTTGCCGAAAAGATTGTGTGAATGGGAGAGTGAGTGGGAAAAAAAGTGTGTTAAAAAAAGAAGATTTGGGGGGGGGGGGGGGGTCACGACCCCCTTGACCCCCCCTCTGGGACCGCCCTTGTGGATAATGAATGGACGAGAATAAGGGTGGAATAATCCACCTTTTACCAACATTCGTTTACCTTTAAAACATTGACCATTGATCCATTCATTACCTTGAGAAACAGCCAACATAACAAAATATGTAGTTGGGAAAAACCTACTTTAATAATCTTTAAAAGATTCGATTAAAATGTTAAATTTATCATATCAAATGAATTAAAAAAGTATTTTCAAATTTTTTAAAATCAAAATAATGAAATGAATTTCGGAAAAAATATTTAATTTTTAATTTAAAAATTTTGAATTTAAATATTTAACTACTGTATTTAAGTCAGGGAGTCTGAAATGGGAAAATAATTAATTAATAACATCCTATCCATGCATCTATGTCAAAATATCTCAAAATATTTAAGCCGAATTGAGAAAAAAATTTTGAAAATCCTAAATCTATCTCACTCCACGCTCACGTAAATGTTCATACAGACTTTTTATGTAGCTCCACCGCTGTAGGGACTTCTCCCTTGATGAGATTCCCCTTCAAGTACGCCTCGCTGGTGATGTCCAACTCGAAGATGCAATTCCAAGTTGTTCCGGATTCATGATGTCAATACTCGAAAGCGATTAGTGGTCTCTAAAAAATCAAAGAAAAAGATATAAATTAATTTTTATTTAATTTTATATTTATTTTGTTCCTTTCTCAAAAAATTTCTAAATATTTTATTTTATTATTAGCAATATACAGTATTAGTATTGATTTTCCTTAAAGAGAGATTTGGATTAATTAAATGCTTGATTTCTAATTTCAAACATTTTTTTTGGGTCTCTCCGTTTGGGGATGAATTTTTCCTGCTACCTACTAATGATTTTTTTTAAAGGAGCTCAAACAGAGAATAACAGACAGACGGGGTTTAGCAAATTATTTTCAATTAAAAAAAAATATATACTGTAGATGTTATAATGAATGAATAAAAAATTTTTTATGTATAAATAGTGGTGAAAGATTTTATTATTAGGGGAATTTTAATTATAGACCACATTTGTATTAATTATTTATTAAAAATATAAATACTGTACAACGTTTCGACTGCTTATTCTGCAGCCGTTCTCAAATACTGTGTACTTGCTCAGATTCAGTTCACTTGAATCGCACTTGCTCAGATTCAGTTCACTTGAATCGCACTTGCTCAGATTCAGTTCACTTGAATCGCACTTGCTTAGATTCAGTTCACTTGAATCGGAGCAAGTGTACAGTACTTAAGAACGGCTGAAGAATAAGCAGTTGTACAGTATTTGTATTTTTAATAAATAATTAATAACAAAAATGTGGTCTGTAACTAAAAATTCCCCAATAATAATAATAATTCAAACCACAAAAGTTTAATAAACACATTCGTGAAAGATTTTTTTAATAAGCCCCCACCCCTAATCTTTCTCCCGATCTTTCTCTCCATCGATCCCTATGAACATTGAAAGATAATTAATTAAATAATTCGAAGAGAAGTTGCTGTTGATGTTATGGAATGGAAAAGAACAAGTACAGGTGCAGCAAATGAAGAGAGCCTTTGGATGCTAAATGCCGAAAAAGGAGACGTTTCGGACAAAATTTATTGTCCATCTTCCGTCCTCGTTGGCTTATAAATTAATTAGGCACAAAGTTGTCATTGTTGTTTTGGCACGAATTTGTGCGCATGTATATTTTTATAAAAATAGGCGAGTGTCAATGTTTCGTGAGTGTCTATAAGATAAGATAAGGTTATTTTTATAAAAATATACAGCGCACAAATTCGTGCCAAAACAACAATGACAACTTGTGCCTAATTAATTTATAAGCCAACGAGGACTGAAGATGGACAAATAAATTTTGTCCGAAACGTCTCTTTTTTCGGCATTTAGCATCCAAAGGCTCTCTTCATTTGCTGCCCTGTACTTGTTCTTTTCCATTTCCATTAGTCAAATAATTAATTTAATATTCAAAATTTTTTGACATGAATGCAATAATATATCTGTCCATTATTTAAAATCGAAGGATCTCAAACCAGGTGATTCAATTTCAGGCTAATCACACAGATTCCAGGTTAGAGAGTTTCCAAATAGGGAAACACAATTTCTCTTATTTTTACTTTCTCTTACCCTATATATGGGAGAGAAAGTATTGCAATCATGTCAAAAATACGATGTCGAGATTTTGATTACACTTTGCTGATGAAATTCAGTTTTTTTTTTTTTTTATTATTAATTTGATGAATATAATAAAAATAGAAAATTAATTTTATTGTTTTTTTTTTTTTTTTTTGTTTTTTTATTATTATTTTTTGATCGATTTAATTTTTTCTGCGAATAATGGGTGAAATTGAAATCAGGCTTTATTTTTAGACGATGGATGGACAGAGATTCTTAAGTGACTCTCTTTGCTCTCTTTGTCACTTGCACTCATGATCTTCCCTCTCTTTCTAATTGGATGAATAAATAAATCTCTATGCATTAATCCAATACATTTTATTTACTTTTACTTATGAAATGCAAGGGACTAAGTTTGGAAACTAAGGTGCTATGGAAAACTAAATATATCTCGACATAAAAAATCTGGTGTGACCAGCACGGTGTATGCTGTGCGCCAGTCACACGAGATTTTTGTATTAAACATTTTTATTAAAAATTTGTAATTTATTAAAAATAAGAGAAATTGTGTTTCCTTGAAAATTGAGACGTCCAACTCCTCTAACCTGGAATCTGTGTAATTAATCTGAAAATAATATCTCTGTCTATGTATATTTCATATATAGGTAAAAATTTAATAACATGGGAAGGTAACCCCTGGCTTTTAAAATCAGAGGTGAGATCTATACCTCTCTCAGAAAATTATATCTTTAATTCGAAAGGTTAATTTTTAGGCCTCTCTCACAAAATGATTTTTTTTTTTTAATTTTATTGTCCAGTATATAGGCTATATGAGAAATTTAACAGGTTTTTTAATAATATAAGAATTTTTAACTGTTCTCTGTTTGTTGCCTTTTTTCAAGAATGGGAGAGAGGGAGTGAGATTAATGAAAACAATTCTCTCTCTCTATATATATAATAAAGAGAATAAAATACACAAGATACCTTAAGTAAAGCAAATGAGCAGAGAAGGAACAACAACGAAGGAGGCTGGTGGAAGGAGATAATGAATGAGGAGACATTGCATAGTTAAAAAAAAAGTGAATGGACGGGAGCCATGACACCGACTGAGACGGACACTCTAGGCACTCAACACAGAAAAGATGGCGTCAGCGTCGGCGCCGGCGCCCCCCTCCTCTGTCTCCCCCACCGACGAGTAAAACCGAAGATTCCCGAATGACTGATTGTTGGAATTTTATTATTATCCAATATAATAATAAAAAAAAATATGAAAATAACCATCTTTTGCTTCACATAAGATAAATTAATTTCTATCAAATTGCTTTTTTTTTTTTTTTTTTATTCAAGGCCTTCAAGGGGAAGATAGTGATAAAATATATATTTCAAAAATCTGGTGTGACAAGCACAGAACTGTGGCGTACATCATTAAAGTACTAGTACTTTTTGGCCCATTTTGATTAAAAGCTTATTTTCATGTCCTAGGTGGGCGTCTAAGGAATTAAATATAAAATTTCCAGCCTCCTAGCTCAATTCCTTCATGCTTTAAATTGATCCCATACACACACACACACACACACACACACACACACAGAGAGACACAGAGAGAGAGAGACAGACAGACCATGTCGCGAAAACCGCTTTTTTTGAATTCAGGGGGATCTCAAAGCGTATATATACATCAAAATCTCAACATCGAATTTTTGACATGAATCCAATACTTTCTCTCTCTCATATTAACATATATAGAGGTAAGAGAAAGTAAAGAATTTAT